>SNQJ01S0007768.1:176518-224115 GCA_010110895.2 Picea sitchensis | reverse complement strand
TACTACAACGGAGGGCAATTACCGTCGACTCAATTTCCCATTGATTTACGAGGCATCGGAGAGACACACATGGCAGGGCTGCCATTGATGAGGAATCAAGTATTGGAGACACTTGGTGCAGGAGTGCAGAACAACCGTGAGAGCCAGTTAAATGGTAGACGGCCAGTTGCTGGGTTTAATGATACCCATCAAGAAAATGATAATCCAGTTCAACAAAGCGGGAAAGCCTTGAACGAGTTTCGGAATATTGAAATTGAAGGTGAAACAGAAGGTGAAAATGATAATTCTAGATGCAGTCGATACAGAGGCGAGAGAGTAGAGCGTTCTGATGCAGTAGATACGACATTTGATGTATGATGACTTTGTACAAGTATTTGAACAGCTATAAAATGCCAGGCCAGGTCTCATTTTGGAATATTAGTTTACGCGTTAATTAATTGTTTACATTTTTATTTATATAAGTTTTATCTTCAATTGAATATTATTTTTAGAAAATTATGATGATGGTTATTTATAAGGAATAATTTTGAAATTGAATATTTTTTTTTAGAAAATTATGATGATGGTTATATAAGGAATAATTTTGATTTGTATAATTTTTTGAAAAATAATTTGTAATTTTATTTATATTACTTTTGGAAAATTATGATGATTATTTATAAGGAATAATTTTGATTTGTATAATTTTTTGAAAAATAATTTGTAAGATTATTAATTACAGCTTTCAACATCAAATTTTAAACGTTTTTAACTATTACAAGCTTATCTTAAAAAATATTTGTATTCATAAACTTAAAAAATATAATATACAAAATTACATCTTTAATTAGCACATCTATATTCTAACCACTTAAAAACAATTATATCTATGAGGGGTTCTCTCATCTCTACTATAAGGGAGGGTTAAGTGGCCTCATAGAAGTATGGCACAATCAAGGGTAAGGTAAGGATTTTTCCTTAGATTATGGTTATTCTATTTTTTGTTGACTAGTTGAGGTTAATATCACCATGGTTATAAGGGATGGTTGTATCCCATGCAATTGGAGGGTTTGGACTATGGTTTGGCGTTCTGAGGGTAAGACCATGCTCTTGTTGTTAATATGGGATTGTGACTTAGAATTATGGAATAGTTTAAAATTGTCTTTATTATGTATATTTGAATAACTTATTATGTGCAAGAGAGATAAGAGAGATTTAGAGTACTATTTTAGTTATTTTTATTTTATTTTATACATATTATCTAATGCAAGAAAAAAAGTGTTTCATTAAGTTAAATAGTTCAAACGCATTTCCTTTTTTTTTTTTTTTCAAACTTGATTTTTTGAATAAAATTTTTTAAGGTTTCAGGTATGCATTTTTTTTTGGCATTTTTAATGAAACAAACGAAAATATACTTATATATCTATAACTAATAAAATAGAAATAAATTAATCTACAAATCAATAATATGAATGTAATAAATCAACATACCTTTTTTAATGTAACAAAAAAWTGTTTCAATATTGTTGTAGAGATTGAATCTCGATAGTTGAGATTAACATCATCTCAACTCTCTTCATTCAACATCTTAACCATTTCCTCTTGTTTTCTAAATAAATAATAATAATAATAATGTTATAATGTCATATATAATAAAATACTTAGAACATCGATATGCTAAACTGAAAAAATAATAATTTTCTTGTCCTAACATAAATAAAAATAACTTAACAAACTTTTTAAATTTATCACACATTTCTTCCATTGAAATTTCACTAGACTTTACTGAGTGCTAACATTCATGGCACCGTTGTCGAGGAACGAATTGAAGACATTTCCCTGGGATTGAACGGCAAAGAAATTATAATTCTGAAGGTACATCAGAAATCAATAACTTGAAAATTGCAACTTGCACCTGGTGACTCCATTGTTTCAGTTGTGGCTCCCAAAGGCAGACACACAAGGTCTACTCAACAACTGCCTCTCGCAACACCTGAAGCTGGCCCAGAAAATATTATCAAAAAATGATAGACCTCTCAAAAAGGGATTTCAACTACTGTATCAGGTGATTCTGGTAATTTATACGATTCTTCTTTAAAAAATCCAGTAGCTTCATCTAATTCTCATGTTATACCATCTGTTTGAGTTTCCAGAAGTTTAAATTTTGGGATTTTCCCTGTTGAATTCTCCCCTTCTAGGCCTCATTTAGAAGAAATTTTTGATACCCCTATTACCCCTGAGATTGTAAAGTGGTTCAAACCCATAAGCTTAGAAGGTTGTCCCACTTTGAGTTTTCCTACTCCTCCTCCTGTCAAAGTTGTAGTATCTAAAGAGGGGGAATTTTTTTTTCCCTTCAACCCCATATTATTCTCCTCCAACACTTAGTCGTTTTCCCTTTCCCTTGGAAATACAACTCTAGTCCCACTTGTCCAAACTCCATCTCCCCCTGGTTCTCCTACAGTTCACATTCTAATGGCAGGTGCTAATCTTCCTAGAAACATAATGGAATCCACAGTGGCTTCTAGGTATGACCCTCTTGTTTTACCTCAGCCTATGAATCCCCTCAAGTACATGCCCAAGTTTATAGGGGAGGAGGACATAACTGCAGAAGAGCACCTTTCAACTTTTTACAGTTATGCAAATAATCTTAATATTGAAAATGAAGATGTATGGTTGAGAGTTTTTGTATAGAGCCTTGATGGTGAGGCTAGGAAATGGTTTAGGGGCTTGACTCCTAGATCTATTGATGGGATTGAAGCTCTAGATGATGCATTTTTAAGACACTAGGGGGATAAAAAATATTTCCTTTATTATATTACATAGTTTGGGTCACTTAAGAGAAGAGGGGGAATTTGTCTCAGACTTCTCCAAGAGATTTAATAAGATGTACAATAAGATCCCCACTAATATTAAGCCTACTGAAACCTCTGCCAAGATCACTTATGATAGTGATTTTAACCCTGATTTTTGCCTCCTACTGAGAGAAAGAAGAGTTACCTCCTAGGCTCATATGCAAGACACAACCCTTGAAGTAGAATCCAATATATTGGCAGTTGATAAGATTAAGAGTAAGGTTGATAGAGACAAAAGAAAAGGTAGGTCTGAAGCTTCGACCTCTAGTTCCTCTTCTTCTCACCCTCAAGTTGATGAGTTAACAAAACTAGTAAAATCACTTTCTGCGGAAATGAAGAAATTGAAATTTGAGGGGAAATAGGGCTATAGGAATGCCCAAAATACTGACAACAGGGGTAATTTCAGGAGACCAAATAATGCCCCTCAGATCATCCAGAGGGATCAAAGAAATAGGGATAGAGATGATAAAAAAATCCAAGCCCCTCTACAAAATAACTTAGTTACTGATGAGGAAGGAGAGGAAGAAGAAACTGATCCTGAAATCCATTGTCTTGGTGACACCTCTTCATCCCCTCATTTAACTGAGTTTGCATATGAAGAGTCCCTCATGGATAGCCAACTAAATGAGATGAGAAAAGGAAAAAGGACAAGTGACAATCTAAATAGATACAACCTTAGGTCCAAGAAGAAAGAGGGAAACCCTGACATTCCTGAGAAGCCTACTAGAACAAAGCATCAAGTTAAGGAGGTGGTAGCTAACAACAAAGAAAAAGAGGCACGCGACCCCCAGATAGTGGTTAAGGCCCTATCCTAGAAGAGAAGGATATTATGAAGCCTCCCTCCTTCTTTATCTTTGAGAATGAGATTCAAAAGATTAATATCCCTATACCTTTCTTGGAGCTAGTTAAGCATGAGGATTTCAAAAGGTACCTCTCCAAAGTGTTGCATCATGAGCCTTCATTGTATTCTGCAGATTCAGTCAACCTCCAAGATGAAAATCATGTTGTCATACTATGAAATTTGGTGGAGGATAGAGATGACTCCTCCCCTCCTTTCTATACCTCATTGAACATCCATGATAAGGTGTTTCACAACTGCTTAACGTATTTGGGGGCATCTCACAATCTCATGGCTAAGATTTTCATGGAGGAGCTCGGGTTGGAGGTTACAAAAAGTTACAATGACCTGTACTCGTTTGATTCCAGGAAGGTGAAGTGTCTCAGGGTTATCAAAGACTTGGTTGTTTCCTTGTCCCAGTTGCCAATGAAAAGTGTGAATGACTATGTTAATTTGACTGTAGAATGACTAGGCTAGATGGGGGGTTATGATATGGTGTATCTATTGTAAGCGCAATGCGAAGGCCTAAGATGATTAATACTTTCATAATAATATAGAAGTCATTCGTTGTGGACGTATCCCAAAGATTGGGTGAACCATGTTAATTCTTGTGTACTTGGATGTGGTTGTTCATGGATGTTATGTTTATGCATGCTTAATCTAGTCCTATTTGTTCTATAATTGATGCATAGTAATAATGGATGGTTCAGTGAATGGTTTATGTTGCAATCTTTGTTATCACACAACTGCATAATAGAGTTTATTAATTAAATAAAGGATGTTAGATACAAAATATTATGCACAGGTTATACAAAATATTTATCCTCCCATCCCCTCATCCCTGCAGAAACTTGGTTCTTGCGGCCCCAGTAGATACCTTGGGTGAGACTTCACTTGCAAGCAAGTGATGCCGAAAGGGTCGGTATCTGAAGGGTTTTGTTGGTTGGGATAATTTTAACCTAGGTTATTTCAATTACGTGCTAACAAATGGTTTAGTAAGGAAATTTTGGAAGGATGAGGTGTTGGTCATAGTGATAGAAGCTCTGGAGAAGTGTGCAGAGGGGATCTAGATGAATTGGACCATGTTTTTTGTCAATCAGTTTCTGATAGATTGCACCAAATCCTAGGAGAAAGGCATGAAATTTCATTATTCCTAGCTTATCATATTGATAGCATTGGTCTCCTGGAGGGAGCCTCATGAGTGCTAGTTTTTGAAAACATCACAAAGAGATCATGTCGTGGTGTGATATGTTAACTTATGGCATATTACGCACAAATAGAGACAAAAATACAACAATGTCACCTTCTATATATACCTTGATGCGATTAGTCACATCATAGTTCACACACCATGCATCACCGTCCATACTATGGAGAACTATCAATATATTGTGTGATTCAAAGCAGGGATGCACCACATGTATATCTAAGCTAAAAGCGAGTCATCATGCCAATGTCTTCCAACAAGCTACAAGTTGACAGATGAGGATGTGTTCCTTTTTTTTAATGACTCGAACGAAGAGTGGAAAGTTCCAGATGAAGAAACGGAGCACCCTGATGAGGAAGAGGAACAAGACAACAAAGATGAAGAACCAGATCAAGGACAAGGAAATGAACAAGGCAATGGCGTAGGTGACGAGCATGAGATTGTACCAAAAGCAGGGGACAAGAGGAAAGACAAGGGTAAGGGGGCAGCAAAATTTGCGCGTAAGAAGATGAAAGACCATAAAGAACGAGCTATGCACACTTTTATAGATGATGATATCGATAGGATTGGCTACCGAGTGAGGGACGCCAAAGAGGAGGAAGTTCAACATGTGTCATAACTACATGAAGAGATTTATAATAAGGTGAAGGAGAAGTTGACGCCATTGCAACGATAGTTGGAAGTAGTGAGAATAGCGCCAGAGAGAATATCCGTTGAAGTCCAACCAACAAGTGCAGCTGGAGAAGAAAGGGAAACCACTTTGTACCTACCAGAGATCACAGTAGGGCACTAAATTTTAAAGATATCGCCCGAAGTAATTGAGTTCCATACACTCGACATGGAGGAGAAGGAACAAGTACTAAGTCATATGGACTTAGTATTGTCACAGATACCCATGGAATCCTTAGAAGGCTTGTAGGCAGGGGTTGGATAGGAAATATAGTTTTGTGCATAATCAATGACAAAGGAGTTAACCAAGGTAGAAATAGATAAGGCAGGCATGCAGAAGGTTCATACTAAGATATTGCGGGAGAAGGATGAGGCTAAAAAAAAGGCCGAGAGGGTACAAAATCCATCCAAAAGATATATAGGGAGGTTCCCAAGATAGCGGTGGTGATAGAAACCACAATAGAGGAACATATATAAAAAATCAATGAAGTAATTCAAGGATTCTAGAATAGGATTGGAGAATTGGAAGAGTGCACCACACTAGGTACACCACCTGAGGAGAAGGAACAAAGTGACAAAATATCCACAGCCTTAGTAGAAAGCATTAGGATTTTAGATTAGGAGTGCGAGAGGCTATGTGAAAAAAACACACATATTTGGGCACAACTGACAGTGAATCTGGAGCTGAAGGAAATCAAGGAAAGAGTAAGAAGTGCGCAGAAATCCAGTGAAAGAATAAACAATATGCCACTAGTTGAACTCAGGATGACCATCCTTGAAAATAGACATATATACAAAGAGATAGAGAAGATGAGGGCAGATCATAAGACTATCACACAACGATTGGAACCCTTGCAGGATGAAGCACTCAAGATAATAGGGGGATTGGCAGCGATGCAGGGCATGGTTAATAGGGTTGAGAAAGAAAGAATTCACTACAACTAGAGAGAGATTGCAAAAAATTATGGAGTCATGGAAGGGAGCGATGCAACAGGCCTGAGTGGTTCAAGATGAGCCACAAGTGAGTGTTGGGGGCCTGTTGGATAGGCAATTTGGATGTAATTTTCAGAAATATCCTAAGTGTTGAGGAGATGCATAGTAGCAGAGGAAAGAAGAGAAGGAAGGATTAGAGTGAGTAGTAAAGGAGCATTCAAGATCAAAGTGCATAGTAAAGGCACATTTGGTGGCACATAAGGAGATAAAAAAAGAAGATAAAGCAAGGATATAAAGCAAGAGATAAAGTAGGAAAAACAACATGTAGGCATAAAAGCAGGAAAAGAAACATGCAGGAGCAAAGGCAGGAAAAGAATGCACGAATCATGAGTTGTCATAGGGTTTTTATCCCTATTTTGATGTATAAATATGTAAAGGGTTGGGTAGAGTAAGAGGATGATAGGTTGTTGAGAGTAAGAGATTAGATTGTTGAGAGAGAGAGAGACTATGATTGGAGTTCTAGGAGAGATTTTGCAGAGATAGGCCTGCACTATAGAACGACTAGGCTACATGGGGGATTATGATATGTTTTATCTATTGTAAGTGTAGTGTGCAGGTGTGAGATGATCAATACTTCCATAATAATATAGAAGCTAGTCATTTGCACGTAGCCCAAAGATTAGGTGAACCATGCTAATTATTGTGTCCTTGGATGCGGTTGCTCATGGATGTTATGTTTATGCATGCTTAATCTAGACCTGTTTGTTATATAATTGATGCACATTAATAATGGATGTTTCATTGAATGGTTTAAGTTTCCATATTCATTATCATGGAACTGCATAATAGAGTTTATTAATTGAAAAAAGGATGTTATATACATAATATTGCGCATAGGGTATATAAGTAGTAATGTACATGTTGTTAACCTCACATCCCCTCATCCCCGTCGAAACTTGGTTCATACATCCCCAATAGATAACTTGGGTGAGACTTCACTTGCATGCAGGTGATGCCAAAATGGTCAGTATATGAATGGTTTTGTTGGTTGGGATAATTTGAACCTAGGTTCTTGCAACTGTGCACCAACAATGACTTCAATTAGGACTATTTTAAGTCTTGTGGCAGTATAATACTTGCATCTTGAACAGTTATATGTAAAAACAACTTTTCTCCATGGGGATTTGGACGAAGAGATTTATATGCAACAACCACAAGGGTATGAGGTCAAAGGAAAAGAGAATTTGGTATGAAAGTTGAAGAAGATCTTGTATGGCCTAAAGAAAGCTCCAAGGCAGTGGTAATTGAAGCTTGAGAGGTTTATGATAGAACAAGGTTATATCAAATGTCATTTTGATCACTATGTTTATTTTAAAAGACTAGAAAATGGAAGCTATATTATATTTCTATTGTATGTAGATGACATTATTGTTGCAGGGTATAACATGCAGGATATAAATGTGCTCAAAAGGAAATTAGCTAATTCATTTGCGATGAAAGATTTGGGTGCTGCAAAGAAAATCCTTGGTATGAGAATAAAAAGAGACAGGAAAAATTGCAAATTGACATTGTCTCAAGGTGAGTACATAGAGGAGGTGTTGGAGAGGTTTAGAATGAAAATTGTGAAACTAGTTAGTACACCTTTGACCAACCATTTCAAATTAACCAAGGAAATGTGTCCCAAGACACATGAGTTGATAGAATACATGTCCAGGGTCCCTTATTCATGAGCAATCAGTAGCTTTATGTATGTTATGGTGTGTACAAGACCATATATTGCACATGCAATGGGATTTGTGAGAAGGTATATGAACAATCTAGGTAAAGAACATTGGGAGACAGTAAAGTGGATTATTGGGTATTTGAGAGGTACTACTACTAATGCATTATGTTTTGGAGGTTCAAACATTGTTCTATGGGGATATGTTGATTCAAATATGGAAGGTGATAAATATAGAAGGAGGAGTGCCACAGGGTATGTTTTTACTGTAGGTGGAACAACAGTAAGTTGGATTTTGAAATTGCAAAAAGTTGTTGCACTTTCAACAATGAAAGCAAAGTATGTTTCTACTACAGAGGTTAGTAAAGAGATGATTTGGTTACAGATGTTTATGGAGGAATTGTTAAAGAAGAAGGAGAATAGTAGGTTATACTGTGACAATGAGAGTGGTATTCATCTTGCAAAAAACTCATCCTTCCATTCTAAGACTAAGCATATACAACTCAGGTACCATTTCATACAGTCTATATTGGAATATGGACGATTGAAGTTGGAAAAGATACATACTGGCCAGAATCCTGCAGATATGTTAACAAAGGTAGTAACCAGGGAGAAATTGAGTTGTTTCTCAGTTTCAGTTGGCCTTCAAGCATGAAGGTGAAAATGAGAAATTTTCCAGGTCCAAGGTGGATCATAGTCCAACAGCTACATCAACAGTAGAGTTATTGTGATCAATATCCAAGTGGGAGATTTTTGGTTGTGGAGCCTGATTGTCTTCCTAATTCATATGCACATATGCCTATCCCCCTTCTGTGGGGGTTCAGAGGCTGGCCCCCGAGGAAAATTTTGTCAAATTTGCCTTGTAAAATGCTGTAATTTCATAGTCAATTTGGACAATTCATTATAAGGTCGTAGATCTAACGGTATAAGTTATGTTAGGGTTTTCACCCAAAAAGGGAAACCCATTTTTGTATGATTGTATTGTGTTGCGGCTATGTACGAGAGGGAATATTATATTCTGAGAGAGGAGAATGTGAGAGAAAGAAGAGAAAGTTACAATGGGTGTGTTGTAGGTTGTATCCATTCAATTGATGGATAATAATAAAGGAAGGACTTGAAAATTTCTCTGGTGGACGTAGCCCACACTGGGTGAAACATGCATATCTAAGTCTCTATTGTATTGTGTATCTTCTGTGTTTTATTTACACATTTTATTTTATTTTATTGCTCCGCGATCCTGTTTTTCTAATAGGCATGCCATGGCATAACAACTCAAGACAAGGCACTTGGCATGGCATGACTTGGCAAGGCATGCAAACCTTTTTAGCTAGACTTAAAATGTCATATACACTTCATTGGATGGAAAGAAACTTTGTCATAGAAACTTAAGTCATATGTCCATAGAAAAAATGTTTTTTATTTCCTGGAATGAAAAATGTTTCTTTTTTTGTTATTCTTGTTTCATTGCAATCCACATTTTGATTTGACTTTTTCCTTGCATAATGTTATGGAAAGTTATATTTATTGTTATATAGGTTAAAATGAGAAGCTACATGACAAAACATGCATGGAGGGATTAGTCTATTTTAGATCATAGTGGTGTTATAGGGATTTGTAGATGTCACAACCTATATTTTATCATTCGAAGGTTAGAACTTTGATTTTTACTTATCTTAGTGATTCATTGCTTAGTATTTGTTGGGTTTAGTTAGAATGATATAAACATTTGATATGTATACAATTGGATCTATTTATGGGTTGCGGGATATTATTTTTATTGTTATATGTTTATGATGATCATAGTTATGTGATTTGTTTAAACATGAAAATTGAAATGTGGAACTTTGGAGCTTCATGCACTACCCATATGTGCGGTATTTCTTGCCTTTAGTATGATTGTCAACACCATTTAGGTAAGTCACATTTGTTTCCTCAAAATTTCTTTAGTGTATACTACTAATTAAATGTTTTGTTAAATTTTACTAGTTTTGGATTCTTTAAGTCAAGTAACCAGTATTATATATAAAAAATTAATATATTTATGCTTATGAACTTGAGTTTATTTTTCATTTAAAAAAAAACATTTAAAAAAAATCGAGAATTGTCACTATCGACTGTAAAGTTTGAAAATTAATATATTTATGATTCATGGACTTGAGCTTATAAGTTTGCTCAGTTACAAGTTTGCAATATATTTTTTTAATAAGTTAATATATATGATGATGATGATGATGATGATGATGATGATGTTTTGAGTACTTTAAGGTGGAATCAAGTGTCATCTATCAACTTTGAGTGCTTTGGTGCCTTGTCCATCGACCATCTGTTTCCAACAAGTGCACCCAAGTTTGTCCAGTGCATCGGAAAATAATTTAACTTTACCAATGTTGAAGGAAATGTATGCCCTACCCATAAATTTGGGTAATGATAACCATTCATTTATTATGGATTTCACACTTAGAAATATTTTCCACCATAAGAGATTCGTTAATGCGTAACGCAAGTATTTATAATCACTTTAGAAAAAAATCATACATTCATACACATAAAATTCATAAACTTTGAAATTCAAACACTTTGAAATTCATACATTCATCAACACAAAATTCAAAAACAATGAGATGAACTTAAAAAATGTGTCATGAAATGTATATATACATATATATTCAACATCATCTAAATTGTATATTTTTTACAAAATGGCACCTCGTGCCCAATATACAAAATGACAACAAGTTCCCTAACATGGAAAACAGACATATGGTGGCCTATATACATAATGGCAGTAATTGGTCAATCAATGACCACTTCCACCTCACCACCCTTAGTAGCATCCTAAAAATATATATTTCTTCTCTTGCTTGAGGAAGCACCTCGAGTGGTTCAAGTCTTGGGCATGTTTCATCACTCCAGAGACTGCACAAAGAAAAAATAGTGTTATATGTTTTTTTCCTCAATGAATTAAAATGCATACAAAATGATACTTCGTAATTCAACCTAAGACAACTCACCACATATGCTACTAATAATCGTGAGGGTGTTACCCTCATTCGCGACTCCAATTTCTCAACTATGCCACCCTGTGTCAGTTACAAGGATCAAATACAAAAAATTAACTAAATATGCGTAAAATCAAATTCATGATAAATAAAAAAATATCACCAACACATTATCTCACCGTGAATATCTCAAGCCTCGATGGAGAGTCGTTGGAAGGTGGAGCGCTTAGTTGTACAACCTTCTCTAAGGCAACCTTTACTGTGGCAGTCTCAATGGATGGGGCTGATGGAAATGGTGGGGGGGTGGATGGCATACAGGTGCATCCACTGTGGATGGATGCAATGGAAGAGGTGGTGCGAACGAGTGGTCTGCGGGTGAATCCATTGATAATGCATGAAATAAGACATATGTTGCAGGTGGGCAGCGATGGACCCCCACCGGCTATACAAGTGATGAGAACACCCTTGGCCTAGAGAAAGCTATCCCAAAAGTAGATCTCAGGTGCCCTGGGAGTGCAATAGTACTATAACAAGCGAATATGTCAACAACCTGCATACATATTAATAATATTGAGCTATTAGTACCAAATAGTAAAATTCAAAAACATAAACACAACAAATTTGAGATCTATACAATATTTAACTCTACACATGATACATGTGATGCAGGTGACTTGTCCATCCCAGATGGACATTCCCTGACATTGCCTGGTCCCACATCCCGTAGAAACAAAAGAACATTAAAAAATTGATGATGCCATAAAATAAAGAAATGACTATGGTGAATTTAGCAAATGTGACACATACATGTGTATGGGATATGCCCAAGGAGAAGACTTCCTATATTGCTTCATCAGTGGTGGAGATAGGCACTGATGCATCCATGGGCATAGAGGGTCTACTACATGGACGTAACAAATGCAAAATAATATACAATAATATATATATATATATATATATATATATATATATATACACACACACAAAATACAAAATAAATATATAGCAATTAAGAACATAGTGATGGTTAAGATACTAACCTCCTCCATGAAGCTATAGTGTACACTGGCCTCCATAGGCCCATAACAGGTATGATCGCAGCTTGAGAAATTTGTGAGGTTTGCATGGATGACTACTATGTCCATGTACCCTTTCATCACTAAACTTTGTTGTGCGGGGTGAAGCTCTGACCCCTCTATCAATGTCATTGGTAGTCACCTCCTGATGAGATAGTACAACAAAGTGGCCATCTTGCACTAGACTCCAGGTCAATNATTAAGAACATAGTGATGGTTAAGATACTAACCTCCTCCATGAAGCTATAGTGTACACTGGCCTCCATAGGCCCATAACAGGTATGATCGCAGCTTGAGAAATTTGTGAGGTTTGCATGGACGACTACTATGTCCATGTACCCTTTCATCACTAAACTTTGTTGTGCGGGGTGAAGCTCTGACCCCTCTATCAATGTCATTGGTAGTCACCTCCTGATGAGATAGTACAACAAAGTGGCCATCTTGCACTAGACTCCAGGTCAATGATGAAATAACTTGTTGTACCTGCTGCAAACTCTCTGCAACAGGAGGATGTTGGGTAGGGGAGTCAGGACTTCACCTGGGGGGAGAAGGACCTAACATGGGATCACGTCTGGCATGCTCTCAGTCCTATGTAGACCCCTTACCCACCCCCTAGAACTCACCCATGTAAAAGTAGTTAACATGGTGACCCAAAATAAATTTCTCTCATAATTTTCTCAAAAATATATAAGGGCACCTCCCTGTCATTGCAGGGAGGTTTATAAAAAACCATATACCACCTATCCATCCAGTTTTTACTAATATGTGGATGGATACACCAATCAATACAAATGAATTTTTTATTCAAAGGTAGTTCTTGTCCATCTCGAGGATCCCTAAAAATAGAAAACAATTGTTGTTTTTAAATATTCAAATCTCTGACTTGGTTTGTATCCAATCCAGTGCACTAGTACTCAAACATTCTTTCCCTATACTCAGAAATAGAATTCAATTGCCCTTGGGCACTTGCAGTGGACCTCATAATGACATCTAAAGAAGTAGCCAAGAACACTCTGCTTGGTTCTTTGGTGCCCCTTAACTGATCTACAAGTGTTCTTAATGTATCCAACCCCTCATCAATTTTGATGTTTAGATTGGGTGGTTGTGCTGGGTTGGGGTTTTTCTCTCCTTGGTCTGTTGGTGGGCAGTTTATATTGTCACCGGGTTCCATTTTGTAATATATGCTACAGTTTAATAAGACAATCTAGTAAGTGGACTTATGACTAAGGTATTACAAACAACAATGTTATTTTATCCCAACAAAATCATTAACATGATTTTGTGTAAAACAAAGAAAAACTGTGTGTTATCTTTACATTGAACTTGAAAAAAACCTATACAAAATTGGTGAATTGTTGACAGATTTACATTCAAGTATTAATTATATGTATTAATTATGTGTAGTGAACCTTGCTAATAAGTTTTGAATGCCATTGAGATTTACATCCATAACCTATGATTATTTTTATTTTTATTTTTACAAAACCAAGAAAGGAAATGACAAAAAATCAACCATACCTTTCTTGTGATGGACATGGTGGCAAGATCCCTGGCTTTGTTCATTTTTTTCTTGTCCCTTTTGCTTGCTCAATGAAGGAACTTTGCGAGGCACGACGTGCAAATGAGCACAGAACGCACTTGCTATCCTTAAAGAACGGGCACAAAAGGAATGCATGCACATTCCTACCGACTAACCTACATGGCAAGCTTACTAGAGGTTTGGGCCTTGCCAAACCTATAGAATTAGGAATGTGTGCATGTTTCTGAGAACGCGTACGCATTCATGCTGACCCCGTTGCCACTTTTTCATCCCCCAAATTTGTGCACTCATCCTTAGATTTATTTTAACTTTGTATATGTTAAGCCTCTTTTTATAAGTTAGTGTTATGATACTTTTTTAGTCCTCATGTATTTATCAAGCTTCAAGTTGGGTGAAATTCCTTCCTCGAGGTGTAAACCAATTTTAGAGTGAAAAATTTAAAGAAAGGTTTTCACCTTAAAAGATTTGATACCTTATATCATTTGATATATCCAAGATTAAGATAGATCTATTCTCCATTGAAAATCGATTTCTATTATTTCGCATTTTATTGAGATTTTATGACTAGAATTAACTCGTTCACTACTAATTAGTTATTGATGAACAAGTTATCCATCATCAAGTTGAATGCTTGGCATGTGTTGGTGCGTGTGCATGACATGGAGTGTGCTTCACATGGAGGAGTGTGTTTGGCCTGTGGAAACGTGCTTACCTATTCTCAACACTAACTCAACATTACACTAACTCATCCTCTAGAAGCCGTAATTCCTATTCTCTGATTCACTTAAATATATGTCCACTGTGTTTTGCATATATGTAGACGGTTGTAAAAATTGCGTAATCATGGTTAATCCCTACTCAAATGCCCACCGATAACCGCGTAAGATCATACGCAAGAATTTCAAATAATCTCTCCACCTTTCAATGAAGGTGCTAACATAAAAGCAAGCAAGACACTTCGTGATGAAAAATGCTAAGAAATTAGATTTCTTACACATGGATAGATTTATGATTCAACTGTTAAAGTGTATTTTACATTCTTGATCCAATGTCTTAACTCTCTATTATGTTCATATATCTTTATTAGAGAAGAATAATCTTAACAAAAATATTTATATTTTTATCTATATTTATATTTTTAATAAAGTGAAATCATACACGGATGTTTATTATAAATATGGATAAAGTTAGTTAAATTAGTGTGTAATTCATTATATGCTCAGAAAAGTTAGTTGAGAAAGAGTCACCTTACCATAAATATTAATATTTAATATTTATATCTATATTTATATTTTTAACTAAGTGAAATTATAAATGGATGTTTATTATAAATATGGATTAAATTATAAATGGATGTTTATTATAAATAAGGATTAATTTAATATGTAATTCATTATATCCTAACTTTTTAAATATGCATTAATTTAATAGGTAATTCATTATATTCTAACTTAAAATAATATTATGAAATGTTTATCATAATTATTATTGGTAGCTTACTTGATAATAAATTCCAATAAATGGAGAAATGTGAAAAATTTATAAGTATAATTAGAATTTTCTTTTAACTTAAGAACATAAAATTAAAATTCTAATATATGGAAAAAAGAAAAATAAATTATTTATATAAAAATATTATAATATATGAAAAATATAAAATATTATTATTATTATTATTATTTTGTAAATAAAAGAGATCGTCTTACCTTATAGAGTTTTCATGTTAATACACTGTTCAAAGTTTACCACTTGTTCTACCACATGCATGGTATGGTATGCATTGTCAATGGTATGCATTTCTTTGGCATTGTATGGTATGCATTGGCAATGGGATTGTATGGTACCACATGCATTGGCAATGGCAATGACAATGGAAATGGTATGGTATGGTACCACATGCATTGGAATTGGCAATGGCAACGACAATGTTATGGTATGGTATGGTATGCACTGCCAATGGTATGGTATGGTACCACATGCATTGGAATTGGCAATGACAATGACAATGGTATGTTATGCATTGACAATGGTATGCTATGGTATGGTATGCATTGGAAATGGCAATGGTATGCATTGGTATGGTATGTATTGCCTTGCCATTGCCTAGTATGGTATGGATTGGCAATGGTAGGGTATGGTATGGTATACATTGGAAATGGCAATGGAAATGGTATGCATTGCATATGCATACCATTGCCTTTCCATTGTATGGTATGCATTGGCAAAGGTGTGCATTTCCTTTCCATTGTATTGTATGCATTGGCAATGATATGGTATGGTATGGTATGGTATTGTATGGTATGCATTGACATTGGCAATGGTTGGCAATGGAAATGGTATGCATTGTCTTCTCATTGCCTTGTATGGTATGCATTGGCAATGGTATGGTATGGTATGGTATGAATTGCCAATGGTATGCATTGCCTTGCCATTGTATGGTATGCATTGGCAATGGTATGGTATGGTACCACATGCATTAGCATTAGCAATGGCAATGGAAATGGTATGGTATGCATTGGAAATGGTATGCTATGGTACCACATGCACTGGCATTTATAATGGCATTGGTATGTTATACATTGGCATTGGCATTGGTATGGTATGCATTGACATTGGCATTGGTATGGTATGCATTGCCTTGTCATTGCCTTGTATGGTATGCATTGGCAATGGTATAGTATGGTATGGTATGCATTGGCAATGGAAATGGTATGCATTGCCAATGCATACCATTTCCTTGCCATTGTAAGGTATGCATTCACAATGACAATAACATTGGTATGATATGGTATGCATTGGAAATGTTATGCATACCATTGTCATTTCCAATGTCAATGCCAATGCATATTATACCATACCATACCATTGTCAATGCATTGGTATGGTATGCATACCCTTGCCATTGCCTTGTATGGTATGCATTGGCAATGGTATGGTATGGTATGCATTGCCAATGGTATGCATTGGAAATGGAAATGGTATGCATTCCCTTGTCATTGGCATTGATATGGTATGGTATGCATTGCCAATGGAAATCGTATGCATTGGCATTGGTATGGTATGGTATGGTATGCATTGGCATTGGCATTGGCATGGTATGGTATTCATTGCGAATGGTATGCATTGGCAATAAAAATGATATGCATTGACATTGGAATTGGTATGGTATGGTATGGTATGGTATGCATTGGCAATGGCAATGGTATGCATTGACAATGGAAATGGCATTGGTATGGTATGGTGTGCATTTCCAATGGTATGCATTGGCATTGGCATTGGCATTGGTATGGTATGGTATGAATTGGTAATGGAAATGGTATGCATTGGCAATGGTATGCATTTCCTTGCCATTGTATGGTATGCATTGGCAATGGTATGGTATGGTACCACATACATTGACAATGGCAATGGCAATGGTATGGTCCGCATTGGAAATGGTATGCTATGGTATGGTATGCCTTTCCTTGCCTTGGTATGGTATGGTATGGTATGCCTTTCCATTCCATGTCTTGCCATGCCTTGCCTTTCCTTCACTTGCCATGTCTTGTCTTTCCATACCATGCCTTTCCATCCCATGTCTTGTTAGGATATTTAGACACTTAAGAGTTAGTTAAGATCTACTTGGTCTAATGTGTCATTAGGCAAAAGTGTGTTTCTTAGTATGTTTATTTAGCATGCATTAATATGCATTTGTAGTTAGGAAATCTCACGGTCACGATATGTTTCCGACATAGAGTGATCTGACAGTTCATACTCTTCTCGATCTTAACGTCCATTGATCCGTGGCTTAACACCCGATTGGTCCATGATATATGTTTAAATACCATGGAGGGTCATTTTCCGATGATCGATTGTGAGAAACTCTCTTGTAAAATCTCTCTGTAATCTTTTTCTTTGCATTAATAAACTACTCCAAGTGGTCGCGTTGGCTGGGACCATGGACGTTTCCCATAGGTGTTTTACCACGTGAAAACATCGATGTGTTGATCTTTGATCTAGTTATGTGAGCGGTTACTGAAAGTGTTCGTCCTTTGTTGGAATACATGTGTTGTCGAACATGGTATCAGAGCCTGTTTGAAGACCCACTCCTGTTGTAGATCGATATCGTGAAGCTGAGTTGACTCATCTCCATTTTCTATCATTTCCGTACATTTATGGGCCAAGAGGACTATTCCATTGCATCTGGATCACTTGTTTTAGTCAGGAACACTTTTTGTTTCACTCGAAAAGGTTTATGTTTTCCCAAGATACGACCATTATAGTCAGATCCAGAGGTATAAAAGCTAAATACACATTTTTAAAATGTTTCCAAAGTATTATTTTGGTTTTATTTCGATTTGATATTATTTATTTCTAGCTTGCTACTCTTTTAGATCTGCGTATTCTCTTTGCCCTGTGCCCTGTGTGATCTCGACAAATCAAAAATAGATAGGAAAAGGTGCATCTTCCAGGTAAACTAACAGAGATCTAACCCTTGTTGTCATCGAGAAGTGAAATTGTTTTATTGTGTGAAAACAGATTTTTTTGAGCACGCTCTCTAGCAACAAAAACAACAACAACAATCCTCTTGCGAAACAATACAATATGTTTTTCTAGACCATTTGGTTAAAAGTTGTCTTATTAAGTAAGAGGTCTTGAGTTCAAGTCTCTCTTTTGTTACTTTTTTTGAAAAAGTTCATACTAAAATTGTAAAGTGTATTTCACTTCAAATATAAAAGTGAATCACTATAAGTAGCTTTAATATTTTATTTTAGAGTTATTTCTTTTGCATGAAGTAACTTCATTGTAAAAGTGATCCCCACTTCTCTTTATAAAAGTGGGTCACTTCATAAATCAACTTACACCACCACATAGTCCTTTCGTTGTCGTTTATGCCTTTTTTAAAAAGGGCATAACTCTCACATCCGAAGTCCATTTTAAGTGCCGTTTTTTTTAAAACCGCATAACTTTTCGAGATATTTCCATTCAGATAATCAGTTTCAGTTTTTAAATCCATATTATTTTCATATTTAATATGGATTCTACAAGTAATCTCTTACTTACCAGCACCAACTACTTCCAATGGCAATCCCATATGGAGGATTTATTGAGAAGTAAAGGCTTATACTGGATTACCTTGGGAAAGGAAACAACACCCACTGATGCTGATAAGAAATCCAAATGGGATAATAGGAATGATGAAGCACGTGGATTAATCAATTGATAAACCCAAAGAATCTTGGGAAAAAATTGAATCTGTGTTTGGTAAACACAATATTATTCGAGCACAACAATTAGAAAATCAAGTATTAACTTTAAGTCCAAGTGATTTTTCTTGCATTGAAGACTATCTATCTAAGTTTAAAACACTCAGAAATTTATGTGAAGAATGTAATATAAATATAGACGAAGATCGTTCCATCTATCTTATTCTTTCTAAGCTAGGTAGTGCATATTCTATGTTTGTATCTACCTTTTATGCCATGCAAGAGGCTCTAGGGGAAGCTTATCAAAAACCTAGTCTTGAGAACTTTTGTGATGCTTTGATTAGAGAGAAAGAAAAGTTGGTACAACTTGGAGTGATCAGCACTGTAGGTACCTCCAACAAAGCCTTAGTTGTCCATTAGAAATATAAACCCAAGAATCCTAAGAAGCAACATGCTCGCCACAACAAAAAGAAATATAAGGGTCCCAAACCCACTTAGACAACTTTCTCTCGTAATGGAGACAAATGAGAAAAATATAAAAATAAGAAGACTAATAGACATTGCAAATTTTGTGATAAAGATGGTCATGATGAGTCCAAATGTTTCAAGAAGATGGCAGCTTTAGAAGCAGTGATGAAGAAGCACAACATCAGTATTGATTCTACTTCTTCTTCTTCTCATGGACATGCACTTTCAGCTTCTGGTTTCTCCTTCAATACAAATTCTACTTCTACTTATGATAAGTGGCTTATTGATTCTGGAGCATCTTATCATATGGCTAAGGATAGAGACATATTTTCTACTCTAACTGAATGTAACACCAAGAAAATATTTGTTGGTGATGATAGATCTCTTAGTGTTGAAGGATCTGGAACAATTCAAGTAGAAAATGGTCATTTCAATGATGTATTATGTGTTCCAAGTCTTTATTGTAACCTTATATCAGTATATCAAGTCACTCATTTAGGTGAAGATAAAACCATAGAGTTTTCACCTCACCAAGTTGTAATCAAGGATCTAAAAGATCCTAACCATGTTCTTGCAACTGGAATTGTTGATGATATTACCAGGTTGTACAAGTTTGACAGCTTTGGGTCATCATATTTTTCATCAGTTTTTGTTGCTCATAGCAATGACTTGAGCAAAATTTGGCATGAGCGGTTTGGTCATCTAAACTATCGCTCATTACATCAACTATGTAATCAACATATGGTGACTGGTCTTCGTCTTGTTTCATGCAAAGATGGTGTTTGTGCCAGTTGTGTTCTCGACAAACATCATCAGGATAGTTTTGACAAACGTTCCTCTTGGCATGCCTCAGGTCCTTTGCATCTTGTTCATAGTGATTTGTGTGGTCCACTTTCTTCTCCTTATTTTTTTGGGTGCAAGTATTTATTAAATTTCATTGATGAATTTTCCAGACGTACTTGGGTTTACTTCTTAAAACTTAAGAGCGAATCTTTTGACAAGTTTTTGGCCTACAAGGCCCTTGTAGAAAAGCAATCTGGACATCAAATTCAAAGGTTAAGAATAGATAATGGAGGTGAATATGTGAACAATATTTTTACAAGTTACTGCACTACACAGGGAATCCAAATGCAACACATTGTTCCATATACACCACAACAAAATGGTGTTGCTGAGAGAAAGAGCCACACATTAAAAGAAATGGGCAATTGTATGATCCAATCTAACGGATTAAGTCTAAAGTATTGGGCGGAAGCCATCAACTGTGCAAATTACATAGTAAATTGTACTCCCACAAAGGCTCTTAAAAATATAACACTGAAAGAAGCTTGGACTAAAATTAAACCAGATGTAAGTCACTTTTGTATATTTGGTAGAATAGCATGGGCTCACATTCCTGATGAGAAAAGGAAAGCATTGTAGCTTAAAAGTGAGAAGTGTGTATTTGTTGGTTATTCTGAAGGTGTCAAAGGTTATAGACTTCTTCAAACACATTGTAATGAAATTATTATTAGAAGAGATTTTAAATTTGATGAAAATCTCTTGGCCTGCGAGCCTAATTCGGCGTTTGTGCCTTCTTTGTCCTGCAAGCCTAATTCGGTGGTTGTGCCTTCTTCGACCCGTGAGACATATTCAACGTTTGTTCCTTCTTTTGTTCTAGTTTCTTCTTCAGATGATGACAGTGAGGATGAAAATCCACCTCTTCTCGCTCACCTTCCTCCAGATGAGCCCTTTGAACATGAACCAACACTAGCTCCACTACTTCCTAGATGGGTCCGTTCAACACGAGAAGTAGTTGGTGATATTGTCGATGATCCTTCAAATTAGCATCGGACATGTTCACAGTTCTAGAGAGCCTCTTCTCTTTTGTCTCAAGTTTCAGAAACTTTAGGTCATCCAGATTGGGATACAACAATGAATGAAGAGTATCGTTCTTTAATGGCAAATGATACTTGGGATCTTGTACCTCTTCCAAAAGGAAGAAAACTTGTCAGATGTAAATGGGTCTATAGAACTAAGTATTCATCAGATGGAAGTGTTGAAAGACACAAGACTCAGTTAGTTGTTAAAGGATTTCCCCAAGTTGAAGGAATTGACTATAATGAAATCTTTGCCCCTGTAGACAAAATGAATTCCATCTGACTTGTTCTTGCCCTTGCTACCTCACATAAATGGGAGGTCCATCAGATGGATGTTAAATCTTCCTTCTTGCACGGATATTTGCAAGAAGAAATCTACATGGAACAACCTCTTGGCTATGTCCAAAATGACTCTATCCTTGTTTGTCGCCTTAAGAAATCTCCCCAAGCTTGGTATGCCAAAATGGACAACTTTCTTATTTCCATTGGATTTTCTAGATGCCATTCTGATCCTAATGTCTATACCAAGAAATTAGAAATCCATCTCATAATCCATGTCCTTTATGTTGATGACCTTATCCTTACTATTAGTGACTCAAAAATTTTAAGCCATGTGAAAACCATCCTTAAGAAGAATTTTGAAATGACAGACTTAGGCATTTTTCACTATTTCATTGGCCTCCAAGTTTTGCAAACCAATGAAGGAATTTTTCTTTCCCAGTCGAAGTATGCTTGGGACCTTCTCCATCGCTTTCACATGGACGATTGTAAACCAACCCCTTCTCCCTTCCAGTCTGGATTCAATATTTTTTCCACTTGTACTTCTCCCGAAGTTGATGCCACCCAGTACCGTCAGTTAGTTGGTAGCCTCTTATACTTGACTCATACCCATCCTGATCTTTCCTTTGTTGTTGGTCTTGTTTCCTGGTATATGAAAACACCCCATGAAAGCCTTTGGAAAAAAGCTAAAAGGATGCTTCTCTATGTCAGTGGTACAATTCAGTTCGGGATACATTACATTTTAGGGGGGACTCCTTTATTGGTTGGTTTCACTGATTCATATTGGGTCGACGACCCTGATGATCAGAAGTCTAATGCAGGTTATGCTTTCAACCTTGGTTCAGGACCAATCACTTGGGCCTGTAAGAAACAATAGGATATTGCACTTTCTTCAGTAGAAGCAGAGTATCAAGAAGCGGTAAATGCAAGTCATGAAGCCTTGTGGCTTCAACAAATCCTTTCAGATTTTGGATTCCAGCAGCAACATCCGACCAGCCTTTGGTGTGACATTCAGAGTGCCATCAATCTTTCCAAAGACCTAGTTCAACATCAGCATAGAAAACACATCGAGATACATATGCACTTCATCAGAAAACTCATTCATGATCAATTTATTGAAGTTCTCTTTTTCCCTACAGAAGATCAAGTTGCAGGCATTTTCACAAAGTCTCTTACATAAGCGAAGTTTTCCAAATTTCGATCTATGTTAGGAATTCAGGAAGTTGTCATTAAGGGGGTATAGGCTTTAATGCTTCCTTCCTTCTCCTATTGTGTCACTATTGTAAATCCTTCAATCCTATCCCAAGTTGTTCTTAAGGGGGGATGTTAGGATATTTAGACACTTAGGAGTTAGTTAAGATCTACTTGGTCTAATGTGTCATTAGGTAAANTCCCAAGTTGTTCTTAAGGGGGGATGTTAGGATATTTAGACACTTAGGAGTTAGTTAAGATCTACTTGGTCTAATGTGTCATTAGGTAAAAGTGTGTTTCTTTAGTATGCATTAGTATGCATTTGTAGTTAGGAAATCCGACGATCATGATATGTTCCTGACATAGAGTGATCCGACAGTTCATACTCTCCTTGATCTTAATGGCCATTGATCCGTGGCTTAACACCTGATTGGTCCATGATATATATTTAAACAGCATGGAGGGTCATTTGTTGATGATTGATTGTGAGAAACTCTCTTGTAAAATCTATCTATAATATTTTTCTTTACATTAATAAAATGCTCCAAGTGGTCGTGTTGGTTGGGGTTGTGGACGTTTCCCCGTAGGGGTTCTACCATGTGACAACATCGGTGTGTTGATCTTTGATCTGGTTATGTGAGTGGTTATTGAAGGTGTTTGTCCTCTATTGGAATACCTGTGTTGTCGAACATGTCTTTCCATGTCATTACATGCCAAGCCATTCCATGCCTTTCCATGCATTCACTTGGCATGCCTTTCCTTTTCCATGCCACGCATTTCCATACCATGCCATTCCTTTTCATGCCATGCCTTGCCATGCCTTTCCTTCACTTGCCATGTCTTGTCTTTCCATACCATGTCTTTCCATGCCATGCCTTCACTTGCCATGCCTTGCCTTCACTTTCCATGCCTTACCTTGCATTCACTTTCCATCCCATCCAATGATTCATACATAAAAATTAAAATCAAAAGATTCATTAAGCATGAAATTCTACAACTTGTTATCCCGTATTTCTTATATAAAAATACTTCCATGAGAATTCCAATGTTTTGGTCAATGAGGCATAGTGCAATTTTTGAAGAAGAAGTCGATTTTCAAGAAAATTGTGTTGGGAATTTGTGGTTAGTGTAGTTGTTTGGGCCTTGGCCAAATAGAATCGTGGGAGCTTACGAAACTCTATTATACCGCTCAGTTTGGATTTTATGCTCCCAGACCAAATTGGCCACATGTCCTTGAATGGCTTGAAGAGGCGAGTTGAAACTCGCGATAAAAATCAAACCAGGACTTGGATGGGAAAATTGTCAATTGCATTGGATCCAGAGCACCGGAATTCAACTCGAGGGGGTCCTCTGTTGTCATTCTATCCACCGAAAAACTGTTTGTTGGAGTATCTTCAGCACTAGGGTTTTGGTCAATGAGGCATAGTGCAATTTTTGAAGAGGAGGTTGATTTTCAAGAACACTATGTCAGGAATTTTTGGGTAGTGTAGTTGTGTGGGCCTTGGCCAAATAGACTTTTGGGAGCTTACGAAACTTTGTTATGCCACTTGGTTTGGATTTTATGCCCCCGAACCAAATTGGCCACATGTCCCTGAATGACTTGAAGAGGTGAGTTGCAACTCACGATAAAACTCAAACCATGACTCGGATGGGTGAATAGTCAATTGCATTAGATCCAGAGCACTGATATTCAAATAGGGGGGGGCATCTGCTATCATTCTGTCCATTGGAAAACCATTTGTTGGAGTATCTCCGACACTAGGGTTTTGGTCAATGAGGCATATTGCAATTTCTGAAGAGGAGGTCGGTTTTAAGAACATTGTGTCAGGAATTTGTGGGTAGTGTAGTCGCATGGGCCTTGGCCAAATAGACTTTTGGGAGCTTAGGAAACTTTTTTATGCCACTCATTTTGGATTTTATGCCCCCAGACCAAATTGGCCACATGTCCCTGAATGGCTTGAAGAGGCGAGTTGCAACTCACGATAAAACTCAAACTGAGACTTAGATGGACAAATCGTTAGTTGCATTGGATCCAGAGCACTGAGATTCAACTAGGGGGGGGGGCTCTACTGTCATTTCGTCAACCGAAAAACCATTTGTTGAAGTATCTTCGACACTAGGGTTTTGGTCAATGAGGCATAGTGCAATTTCTTAAGAGGAGGTCGGTGTCAGGCTGCTAAATTGAAGCTTTTAAGTGTCTGAAGTATCTTCTTCATAATTAGGGTTTTGGTCAATGAGGCAGGTGCAATTTCTTAAGAGGAGGTCTGTCGTCACAAATCAGTTTTTAAGTGTCTTGAATCAAATTGTCAAACCGTATTGGTAACCTTTGAGTCGACACACGATGTGCGTGCAAGCCGCCTAGTCTTTATTTTGAATGCTATTCTAAAATAAAACACTATCTATTCCGAAACTTGAATTGAATGACTAACTCGAACCGGAAAGCATTTCCTATCTAAATCATAAACGTATTGAAAAATACCTTGAATCTAAAATGCTAATATTGCTATTTCTATTCAAAAGCCCAGTTTCTACAAAAATCATTCTACCTCTATGTTCAACCATCTACTATCAGCATTTTCCTTTAAGTCATGACACACAGAGTACCATCTAAACTGCATTCATTCTGATCATCCAAAAACAAATCTAATGCTATCTAAAGGAAAACAAATCTAATGCTAAAACAAATCTAATGCTATCTAGAGAAAAAACAAATCTAATGTCATGAACCGGTACCGTGGAGCTCCTTTCTATTCTAACTAGAACCTATCTATCCTAAGCACGCAAAGCAACTAATGTCTAACAAAGCAAAAGGCATACTACTCGAAGTTAAGTTCTAAAAGAAAGTGAAAACTAAACAATCATATGCATATGCTAATCCTACAGGCATCGCATCGTGTTCAACATTCACCAACATAAAAAGATACAGTCTGGAGATTGAGTCTGCTGAGGAATGAATAGCACGATTCCGAAACATTTAACCAGAGTGCACTAGCATTCACACTATGATAAACCTAAACCATGATAAACCAAAGCAAATTCGCAAACTTAAGTTACTTCGTGATGCAAGCTAAGCGATATGGAAGCAAACCAAACTACAACAACACAATAATTAAACTAAATCTATTGGTAATGAGACAAGAGCTTGTACCCTACCATGGCTCAACCAACGGCGCAGACGCCGGGTGGGGAAATCCACTGTGAGTCGACTAAATCATATGATGCAGATACAATGTAATTCCACGCTTCATCAATTCATTGTTATAGTATTCGTGACTATAGTACAATAACATATAATGCTAAATGCCAGCTTAGATTAAACATAGGTTCACTCAAGATATCCCGCAATAACAATAGTGATAGCAACAAGAGTAACGCGAATGGTAGTCGCAGAACTGGCCCTCAACAATGAACATGGGTTTATACCTTATTGTTGTAATGTACCAGACAAAGAAAATGATAAAACAACGATCCCCTCGACCGAGAATAATCTTGCAATTATTGAAAACGATTACAACTTTGTGACACGAGGCGTCCGGCGGTGAATCATTTAAGAGTAATCGGATCCAAAGCCTCATGATGTCTTCGAGCAATCCTCCGCACGACTCACCGCCCCGCGAACCTTCCTCGCCTCCTCATTCAACCATAACGCTTCACCATGATGCATCGATTTAACCGCTCCAATCGGTATTTCCACTAAGGCGAAGCTGGTACCGGTAACGGCTGGGTCTCCTGCTCCAAGAATAGCAATGGTACCTAACCAAGTGATATTAGTCCACTATCAATTTATATTAAAATGCATAATAATAGCTTGAATTTCAAAGATACCTTAGGTGACCCCTTTGATGGTAAAGGGATGTTGATTATATCAAAATGAGGTCAAAAAGGGTGGTATCGGCATAGTTGGAGGTCTGCGGTATATAGTATAGGCAAAGAGCATGGTCAAAACCGGGGACCAACATACCCCCACACCGGAGTTCTTGGTCGGCCCCGCAACAAAAAGATCAAAACTTGGTAGCCATCACAAGGTTGCAACAGCTGCAACCAAAGATTCCGAGTCTTTCCTGCTTCTTTATATTCTTGATTTATTTCTTAAGGACCCTGTTAATTATGACATGTTTCTTAGCAATCCTCCTAAGCTGCCTGTTTCTTTTGACATTATCTTTCTTCCTCTGCTTTTGTCTTCGATTTTTGACAAAAGGTGGTTCACCCTGAGCTTCAGGAGTTCGTTGTCTGTTTTAACATGTTCATCCGAAGACACCTGCGACTCTCATGTAATTTCTCCTTAGTTCATCAAGCCTCGCTTTCTAACTCTCGCCACCATTGGCTTGCTGTTCGGCCGAGGAGAGTTCGCACGGGTTTCTCGAATGTTTGCTCTTGTTCTGCCGTGGCTGAGGGCTAGACGCATGGTAAACGCCGGTTCTCGGTCAGAGCATGAAATTTATCGCACTGTACCGAACCGATGCAGGAGTGAATTGGTCCGGTTGTGCTCATATGTATCAGCTGGGTCATAGTTATGGTCCGGGCTAAGTTCACAAGGATTAACTAGATCAACATCACGATTCGGACTGATTTCATAGTTCTCAATTGGGCTAGGTCCATCGATGTTAGCTGGGCTAGGTTCGGGAGTGGGTTCGTTAGGCATTTGTACAGAGGTACCAGCTGGTACTCGGATGGATTCATCTTGCACAACTTTCTTAGGTACGGAGGCCTGCCGCTTGGTCCTACGATTTTTCCGAATGAGCCGAGACAACTTCCATGTCATTTCTAAGCGGTTCTGGGCCTCCTCGGGCCATCTCTGGTGGCTTCCATTCTTTCTTGCGGGGTAAATAGGGACCCAATTGGGTTCATCCCCGACAAGAGGGTTTTTGCATTTTCTACCCTGGGCTGATCAATTGGCTCTACTAGCTCCTCTACATCGATTATATTATCGACGACTGGGGAAGAACTAGGGTCGCGAAGGCCCACTCCTCAGAGGTGGTGGCCTCTTTCTAAGATCGGGTCTCACCAAGGACGAGGTTCGGCTTAGGGTTCTCGCTAGCTAGGGTCTAACTTTCTTTGTCTTGGGTCTTTTAGGGTAGCCAGGCTTCACCTTTTAGCTTTCGGTTGGGCCTGAGCGAGGGTTTTTGTAGCAAATAGATCCCAAGACTCTTGCTTTTTTGAAAATGCACATGTAATCAAAATCTTGACCAAAACGAAGTGAAACAGGCTCCCCCCAAATTCATTAACCCTCTGAACTCGCTCAGCCATCCCTTTCAAACTTTTTAAATGTAAAAAATGGTACGCTCAACAAGGTACCTGTGAAGTGAAGTAGTACGCAAGTAAGGTGGAAAGAGAATGTAACGCCTCAGAATGCTAAATAACAATTTAAGGATGATCGCTAATCATACCATCGGTGGTTTCTACTAAGCCCGAGACGCCCCTTCTGTCCATTTCGTGTTCAGGTACTGGGGTTTTAACAATTACACACAGAGCTCCTTATCCACCAGTTATCCCTTCGTCCACCTCTGGCCCTTGGTCGGTAACTCAACGCTTCGATAAACTCTTTCCTGCGACCCCTCAACTCCAACTGCCCACCCATGGTCTCACCATCGGCACAGGAATTGAAGGGTGATGGCATCGTCATACCCATTGAACTTTTTCGTGAATGATTCATCCCTTGCTTGAAAATTTCTCGTGTATTCATATTCGAAGGGCTTCCAGTCAAAGATAGGTTTCTAGTTCATGGCTGTTAGCTTAATTATAGGCTCCTTTTGGCATAACAGGGAGATTCGATCGTTAGCAATGGAGGTTGGTTGAGGGCAACAAGAGCGCAGGAAAGGGGAGAATGCAATATGAATTCTGGTGAAATGAACGGTCGAGCGATATGAAAAGATTTAATCGTTATGGAATCGGGTAAGATGTTGGGTCAAGGATGGAGATCGTACGTGGTGTAGAACTATGATAACCGAAATAACCGAAACAAGTCTACATGATGGATGTTCATGACTAACGTAAAATGCCATGAGATTCAAGAATTAGGGTACCACTCAGAGAAATGATGGAATGTTAAGGTGTAGTTAAGGCACTCATAATTCAAACATTAGTACGCAACTTTAATACAATCAATCGACATGAACTTATACGCACCTAAGTAACATTACCTTTACCCAATCGCTATCAAAGTTTGTTGTGAAATCATCGTTTTGAGGCTAGTCTGGATCTGAACTCATGCAAACATTACGGCTGCTCTGGTCCTTTTAATGCACCTATAACTGATGCACTATGCACTGGTACCGACCGGTACCACTGGAATTTTCAGAAAATCTGCAAAAAACTTTGAACAAATAATACCAGTCAGAAGAGAAAGTTTCCTGTGTATAACAGCAGAGTAACTTAGGATGACCCCAACCCGGTTCCCTGCTCGCTCGAGAAAAATCAACTGAAAAACATGTCTTCTAAATAGCTTCAAAGCATCTCCCATGGTACAAGTCTGAATGTGAGAATAGATGTGCCGAAGTCGAACACTCTTAACGGTAAAATCATCTGGACACGTTAATGAATGTTGTTAACCGACGCGAGATGACCCACCCATGATGTCAATGGGCATCAAGGTACCCACAACACATCCTAAACAGGTACAAATAGAAGTGGTGTTTGGCAGAAAGAGTCACTGAGGATCCATCAAATCCAAGAGACATTGGTGTATTCCCATGGTTGTTAGCAAAGACCTCTGCCATTAAGGCAAGTGAGTCCAAGGTGCCGAATAATCTCTAATCTCTGCTGCCTGTGATAATGTGCCGATGTCGATGGAATGAGATTCTTTGAAAGCAGGATCTTAACGTTATTCCACATCATCCAACACGAAAAAGATCAAAGTTTGCGTAGGCCATACTTTTAGGACAAAGTAAAAACACTTGCTTGTGGATTTTATGATCCCAATCTAGTTCATGCTCATTGCTTCCTCACATTTTAGAGAGTCTGAGGAAATGACCAAAAGAAGACTCAAGGGGTTTCTTCCATAGTAATTCACCAAAATCGGTAAAGAATAATCCTTCCTCGACAATGCCCCTTCATTTTAATGAGCAAACGTATGGGAGCAAACAAGTTTCATCGTACCGGTGCAAAACAAGCAGCCATGCCTTCATAAGAAATTCTCATGAAATAAACAATCTTACCTTTCTTTACCGGCTAGGAATTCAGCTCACACTCATTCTCATCAAGCCCGTAAAACTAAAACAAATATCAACATCCAAGAGAAAGAAGAAACAACAAGCTTTTTTCTAAAAACCTACTATTTACAAAGTTTTAAACAAGATGCATGATCAAGGGAGCGTGAGGAGAGGAAGAATCCTCCCACCATTCGCTATGTTTTCTAGTCAATTTCTTGTAAGAACGTCCTTTACAAAGGCTTGTTGTACTAATCATGTCCATTCACTACAAAGGAGTTCTCAGAATCATCTATGGTTTTAATCTTGACAACATCGTTATCAAAAACAGTTTCTATTTCGTAAGGTCCCAACCATCTCGCTGTAAGTTTTCCTTGAAAGTCTTGTATTTGGAATCAAAGAGTAATGCCCAGTCTCCTGGTTGGAAATGCTTTTTCTGATGTACTTGTCATGCCATTGTTACTGCTGATTTTGCACAAGGATGGTCCTCAAGAGCATCCTCATTTCTCCTAATTCATTAAGCTCGGTGATGACCTTCTGTTTCTAGGCTTCACTCAAATCCAACCCCAACTCGCCAAGCAGGCTTAAATGTATGGACTCGAATTTAAGTGGAAGCGTAATTTGAGCCACTCAATACTCAACTCGTATGAGGTGACCAAGGGTATTCCTCCATGTAGTTCTAAGATTCCATAAAAGCTTCTAGAAGTCTATCTCAAATTTCCTTTATGATGTAGGTGTATGGTATTGGTCAGAATTGCTTCTATAACTTTGTTTGTAGACTCCACTTGCCCATTGGCTTGTGGATGGTAGGGGGAGACTACAATGTTTGATCCCATATCCACGTTGAGCCCTTTTCGTCAATTCCCAGCAAATTGGGCACCTCGGTTCCAGGAAAATCTCGGGGACAATCGCTGCAAAGATTTCTTCACATAAACCTCAATCACCGGGATTTCTCGGGCCACTCGACAGTAGGGCTTTTGCCTCTACCACTTGGTCACAAAATCTCTCAAGACACCAAGATGTACTTTTCTTCCTTGACGGAAAGCAATTGGGCCTTACAAAGTCTAATGCCCATTTATCAAATGGTTCAATGACAACTTGTGGTCGTAAGGGCATTTCCTCATTCGCCGCAAAGGGGTCTTCCCATCCTTGGACAAATGTCATGTTTACATATTTCGCTGCATCTTGAACAAGGTCGCCGGTCAGTATCCTGATTGCAAAACTTTGCATGTTGTTCTCTTGTCGAGAAATGTCCTCCAGATGGCCTCATCATGACAGTTGAAGATCGGGATTTCATCTTCCACACATCTCCCAATCATGTCGTGATCTATAGAAGAGATCACTTCCCAACCAAGAATAAGCACTCTGTTGGATAATTCTTTCTTTTGTGGAGGTGATAAGTGGGCTGGTAGTCTTCCGGTGGCTAGATAATTTGTTGTATATACAAACCAAGGGGTCTTAACAACCACTGCAAACAAATGTTCATCGTGAATTCATCGTCCAATCGAGTACCTGGCATATCCCTGGGAATAATGGTGAAAGGAAATCTGTAACTACATTTTTCTTTTCCGGCCGCATCAACGATGGTAATGTTGAATTCTTGGAGAAGCAAAAGCCATCGGGTGATTCAACCAGTAGTGACTGGTTTGTTAATAAAGAATCTGATTGCAGAGTTGTCAGTGTGAACAAAAACCTCATATCCAAAGGATATAGTGGCTTAAATTTAAGGATGGAAATGAACTACCGCTTAAAAACTCCTTTCTCCGTTAATGTAGTTCAATCCGTGGGGGTCAAGTTCTTGCCGGGTAAAGCATGGCATAATTCTCGTTGGTTCTCTTCAGCACCTCCTAAAGCCGTCTAAGGCATCACGAGATGTGAAAAGAAGGGACCACTTGGCCCTCAAGGACAAAAGCAGACAGCTTTTCTTTTAACTCCTCAAAAGCACACTAACAATTATCATCCCAACACAATTCTACATCCTTTGTCAGCAGTTTAAACATGTTGCTGGCTACTTTTGTGAAGTTTCAATAACCGGGTTTAATAGCCAAAGATGTCTCAAAAGCTTCACATCTTCCTGGTTTTGAGAGGAAGATTAATGCATCACTTCAATCTTGGCCTGGTCTACTTTGGTTCCTTCAGCAGACAAATGGTGACCAACACAATCCCTTCAGCTAAGAGCATTTTGCATTTTTCATGGTCACGTAGATTTGATTCTGGCGCGGGATCGTGACTTTCTCCGTGTTACTTCGAAGGTGTTACCATAGACAAGAAAGTCATCCATGTAAACCTCCACACACCATGAATCAAGTCAAGAAAACACCAAGGACAAATTTCTCTCTGAAATGCCCAGAGCTGCTACATAACCCAAAAGACTTTAGGCATAAGTGCCCCAAGGACATGTGTGAATGTTGTCTTGTCCCGGTCTTCATGAGCAATCTGAATCTGGTTGTACCCACTCATCCATCTAGGAAGGGAAAATATATTTTCCCAGCTAGTGCATCCAAGACTTGGTCTATGAAGGGCAAGGAAAATATTAAAGGCCTTCGTGTTACCATTCAAATTTCAAAGTCTACACACATCCTCCATTTTCCCTGTTAACTTTTGGTACTAACACAAGGGGTGACACCCACTTCATCGTCGAATTGGATAGATGAATCCAACATTTAAAGCAATTTCGCAACTCTTCTTTACAAAGTTTTTTAGGATTGGATTCATGCGTGTCTGTGGCTGTCTTATTGGGGTCATCCCTAGTTGGATGTAGATATGGTGAATGGAGGTGTCAGGGTGGATTCTTCATATCGTATCTCAAGCAAAAGCCCCACTGCTCTTTTTAAAGTTTCACACCACCTCAAGTGACTGCACTCACTGAGTTGATGTAGCAGTGTAAGGTAGCTAGGGTGGTAGTGGGGGGGCCTAGAGGGTTCATAGTGATAATAGTGGAGGTCATTCAATGGGCAGGGACTAGGTCCACTATATTATTAAATAAGACCCACTATGGTAGTTAGATATAATAAATGTAAGAGGACTCTTAGAAGGTTCTACTTCAGAAGATTCCTCCTCTCAGAATGTTCTTAGTGATGGTAGCACTATATAAAGGGGGTTCAAGCAATGTAATGAGACATGAAGAGAAGTATTGTATTATGTGGAGCAGTAGTTCAATAAGAGGATGCCCCCCGAAGAGGCAAGTGAACAGAGAGGATCCTCCATAATAGGATCCATTGTATGGTGCTTCCCCACCTCAAGGGTTTGATAATATTGTGGTTTCTTCTATCTTGCTTTTGGATCTATTGTGTATTCAGGAATTGTGTTGATTATATCTTCACATCTGGTATTGGTTCTTAACAATTGGTATCGAAGAACTTTCCTTGGCCTGAAGTCAGGGCAACTACTTTTATTTTTTGGCAGATATTTTTTTCTGAGAAGAGGGTCATGACATTCCAGAAATTTTAAATATATTTCTGTGAAACATTTACAGAAAAGGGTTTTAGATCTGAGTCTCTCTCAGAAAAACACCCAATTTAAAAAAAATCGGCCCGTAATCTGAGTCCCAAGGTCGATATTAAGGTTTAAAATCCGCAATTTTCGTGGTTTTTTCTGCGACGGCTAAAGGTGGTTTGTTTTTATTTCTGTAGCATTTGGAAGGTGAATTTGTCAAAATACCAGATTGGAGTTCTTCTCACAATTTCACCCACTTCAAAAAAATCAGCCGAACTGAGTCCGAAGTGAAGTTATGAGCATTTTAAGTTTAGCGGTTTTAGGTTTTTTCCAAAAGCCGCGATTTTCACTGTAACTTATTGGGTGAGTTCATAGGATGCTACATTTGGCTATTTCTTCTCAAAAGAAATTCTTGAATCATTTAAGCCCAATTGTTTCACACATTGATGCATTTGCACATGGCCTCACGTGACGCTCTCACGCATACAATCTCGAGGCACCTTCACGATAGTTTTTGTAGTTTTCAAGATTCATTGGATAACATTCAGGAGAGATTTATTATGGATGGCCTCATGAATGAATATAATCAAGAAAGATATGCTTGGTATGATTTTTGAGGACGACAGATGCTTGGTATATGGATAGTTGTCATTTCCTGGGATGACAACCACTTCCCATATTTTATTTGATGACTCTACTCCACCTTCTCAGAGGAGAACAATGTCCCGCATTAGGAGCCATACCAACGCTCATTCTGCATATCTCTTGCTGCTGGTATTATTCCTTCCAGATTCTTCTACTCTAATTCATTTTCCACTATGTGGATGGATCTTCTATTTGATCCACACATAGGTGTCGCCTTTGGAGAACATTTGAGTTGGTTATTGGGTTCCAAAATCTTCTACTGTGGAGTTCAGATGAGCACTTGGACATGGGACCCTGGCTACAATGGTGGTTGGACTACATAAACATGGTGGCTTTACTTTCACATGGGACCTTGTTTCTTCATTCTTCTTCAGCATTATAGTCCAAAATTATCCATGGGACCATGGTATAAGGTTGTACACCCTCATAACAAGCATTGAGGACAATGCTTCATAAGGGGGGGACAGAAATGGCAGTAGCTAGAGAGGGGAGGGGGGCCTGAGGGCTCCATAGTGATAATAGTGGAGGTCATTCACGTATGTGGACTAGGTCCACTATATTATTAAATGTAAGACCCACTATGGTAGTTAGATATAATAAAATGTAAGAGGATCTCTTAGAAGGTTCTACTTCTAGAAGATTCTCCTAGAATGTTCTTAGGTGATGGTAGCACTATATAAAGGGGTTCAAGCAATGTAATGATACATGAAGAGAAGTATTGCATTTGGAGTCAGCTCATTAGGAGGTTGCCCCTCAAAGAGACAAGTGAACGAGAGACCCCTTCCAGGCCAGGATCCATTGTATGGTGTTGCCCCACCATGGGTTTGGTAATAATAAGCGTTGTTTCTTCTATCTTGCTTTGTGGATCTATTGTGTATTCAAGATTTGTGTTGATTATATCTTCAGATCTAATTGTGCTCTTAACATATAGACATCTACCAGGACTGAATTTACCGGGAATGGTATATGGCCCGAGTGTTCAGGTGAAAACCATGGATGGTGAAATGAAGAAAATAGATCACTGCGTTCCTAAAAATCCTCTCTGAAAAACTGATCATATTGAAGATAGGTCTATGGAAACTCAACATTTCGTTACGTAGCGAACCCAATTTAAAATGTCATCTTCGTTAGGTTCCTGTAGTGCATGGATTCATCAACAGAGAATAAGGGTTCCTCATCCACATTCTCAAAATAAGGGCACTTAAACCAACATAATTCTTCTGTAACAAGCCAAGCAGGTGGAAACAAAGTAAGTTTCTATGAAGAAATACCATTTGAAATAAACATATCCCCACCCCTAATAACTCTATGAAAGCATTGGTCGTACCAGGGTCTCCCTAGGATTATTGGATGGCCTTTTGTGGGTCCTTGGAATGAATAATCATGAAATCAACAGAATATCCCCACCAGGCTAAAGTCACAAGGATGTCAACAAGAACTCCAGCAGGCTTTATACTGGTTCATGTCTGCCAGCTCAAGTACTCTAGGAGTAGGGCGCAGAAATCGATCTAATTGTAACAGTTCCACTATATGTTGTCGGTCATGATAGGAGACATACATCCCAACCACCAAAAGTATTACCAATAGATACATTATCATGGTCACCAAACTATTGGGTTTCCCTCGGGTTGGCATACTTTACGATTTTAGGTGTTTTAGAAATATAGTTTGACAGTTGTCCTACCAGATGTATTGTGGGTGGCTCTTTATGTTTTCGACCTGGTTTTGATGCGTAGTTCTTTGATGGTTTTGGCATGGATGGGGACATCCTTGATTGCCTATAACAATGGAATCTTAACATGCATGATTTTTCGTACACTAATGTCAAACTCAGATTGGATAACTAGTTTTTCAATGAGCGTTCTCAGAAAAGGAGGCTCTTGGGGAACTGGTCCGGTGTTAGGTCAGGATTCAGATTCCTTCAAATTGAATAATAACATCCTCGTTGTGGGTATCTCGTGTGATAAAATGATCCGGCAGTTCATCGTCACGTTTCAATGATTACCTTTGGTGGGGTTTTTGTTTTAGGCTGATTTTATTTAAAACTCTTCCGTGACATCGGCTTGTACCTCTCTAGATGGAAATGGGTTTTATGTTGTAAGCTGGGTAATTTTGAAATCAACATTATGGAGTGGCAGAGTTGGTCTGTTGTTAGGATTTGGGATGGGTTGAGTGGGCAAAATGGTGGGACGCGGTGGATTCAAGGATCCGGCCGCGGGTTTTGCGGAATGGGTGGCAAGGAAGGTGGAGTAAACCAGGCAATAACTGATGTAATGGAGGTGGAGTGAAACCCGAAATAATCAGCTTCAAATTTGATACACCGTGTGTATGGACTGAGAATCGGTAATCGCGATAAGCTGTCGTTGGTTCCATTCAAAGTTTGATTTCTCCATCCCCGTACCGTGGTCGAAAGCAGATTTTGGTAGGCCAACTTGGCCGCCCCATCAGTTGTTGTTGCTGAGAGAAGGGTGGATATAATGGAAGGGTGTGGGTCAATTTTGGTATGCATTTGCATTTGATTCCTAGTCGCCAAGGCTTTAGGGTGTGGTGAGCGCACCGTGTATTTCCTCCCTTGAATATTGCTTCGCATTCGTGTAAGGATGGACGCTTCTTTGTGGTCTTCAAAGATTACATATTGCACATACAAAATGTTGTGCAAAGGGCATTCTCAGATGGATGTCTCTCTTTTCTCGCATTTTGGCGTAATATGCTTAGAACGTGGTTCTCCTCTTCCAGTTTTGATCTCGTGAGTATCTAACGAGAGCCACTGGTTCCTAACAGGTCTCTTTTGAAGTTTTCCAAAAGGTTTCCTAATTCAACTCTAGTAACTCCACCAATTGTGGATGTTTTAGTATTTTTGTTGGTCGATTCTCTCACACTCTTTGCAACTTTCCCCTTACTTCGAAAGTAAGTTCCCACAGAGTTCACAAATTGTTTCAAAGTTTTTCTCGTAAATGTCTCCTGAAGCCATTAGGTTGAGGGTTATCGATGTATTCCTCCAAAACCCCTTTCAAGAAAAGAGTCTTGATTGCTTCCTCCCCGGAGGTCGTATTTAGATTTTTGAAGGGTAAAGATGAATCTTTCTAGAAAATCCTCAAGACTTTCCTCATCTTGCTATTGCATCTTGAAGATGTCATTGCGAGACTCATTGGTCTTGCAGTAGTCCCGGTACTTCTTTAAAAATTTTTGGTCTTCATCTCTTCCCAGGATCTAATGTTATATTCTCCCAAACTCATGAACCAACATAGTGCAAAATCTTTCAGGGTGGCGGGAACAACTTCGCTATGTCTTGAGATAATATAACCTCCGCATTGTGATGTCGAACTCAAAGAGAAAGACATTCCGGTCCCTGTCACTATGTTTCCTATGGAAGGTTGGCAGTGCTGAAAGTGGATATTTTTTGAGAGGACATTCTGGACTAAGTCCAAATTAGGAAATCCAAAGGTGGTTTCATGCCACTTCATTCTTGCCCCGTCCTTCCTTTCATTTTCAATGAAGTCCTCATGTATGATTTCCTTCTTTTCTCCCATGGTAAAAGGATTACCTAGAACTGTAAAAACAATCTTATCTTTCTTTGGTGAGGTGGTGAAATCCCACCTTTCGATTCTTTTTGTCAGAATTTTTATCTCATATTGGTCTTTTTGAGGATCCTTCACGTCACAAATGTAGCTGCTATCCTGCGGAAACCACAGAGTTAATGTTCTGGGAGCTGTGGTGGATTCTTTCTGGGTCAATTGTGTCGTCCAAGGCTGGATCATCAAGACTATGAGTTTGTTGATATATGGTATTTCCTAGTTCTGGATTTTGTTCTACAGCTTCCTCGCCCAGAATTTCGCCTCCTCTGTCTATCGCTTCTTTGAGGAGGTCTCTTCTTCTTTAAGGTTTTGTATTTTTTATAAATATAAATTCTAGGATCTCTATTTCTTCAAGTGAAATCATATTAAAAAATGAAATGAAAAACTAAGATTGAGTTACAGAGTACCTGTGATAACTGATAAGTCGGTTTTCACCCTTTTTGTTCCACAGCTCCCCTTACTATCAACCCGCTAACACACCAAACCAAACTAAATGCATTCTAAAACTAATCAAAAAAACTAACTTCTTACCTTTTAAACAAATCAAGAACGCCTAAAAATGTCGTCAAGCTAAATTGAAGCTTTTAAGTGTCCGAATCACTAAATTGTCAAACCAACCAGGTTGGTAAACTGAAAGCTGATACACAGTATGTGCATGTAAGCGTCTAGTCTTTATTTAAATGCTATTCTAAAAATAAAACACGCACCTATTCAAAACTTGAATTAATGACTAACCTCAAATCCAGCATTCTATCTAAATCATAAAACAAGAAAATTCTTGTGCTCAAATGCTGGTATTGCTATTTCTTATTCAAAAAGCCGCCAGTTCTACAAAAATCATTCTACCTCTATGTTCAACCATCTACTATCGGCAAGATTTTCATTTGTCATGACAATACGAAAATCGCCTAAACCGCATTCATTCCTGAAAGCATTCAAAACAAACCTCCAGTCACCATCTACATGAAAACAAATCTAATGCTATCTTAAGAAAAACAAATCTACGTCGCTAACCGGCACCGTGAGCTCCTTCTATCTCAACTCAGAATCCTATCTATCCTAAGCACGAAAAGCAACCAATGTCTAACAAAGCAAAAGGCATACTACTCTGAAAGTTAAGTCGTCAAAAGAAAGTGAAAATCCAAAACAATCATATATGCTAACTCTGGCTGCATCGCGATCGGTTCAACATTCACCAACATAAAAAGATACAGTCTGGAGATTGAGTCTGTTGAGGAATGAATAGCATGATTCTGAAACATTTAAACTGTAGTGTACGTAAGCATTCACACACTATGATAACTCAAACCAGATAAACCAAAGCAACTGCGAAACGCTAAGTTACTTCGTATGCCATGCTGACATGGAAGCAAACTAAACTACAAATGTTATTATCTGCAAACTAAATCATATTATAAATGAGATTTTCAGTCACGGTACCACTACGGAAATTCAACCAAACGGCGCAGACGCTGTTGGAAACGACTAGAGCCAACTAAATCATATGATGCAGATACAATGTAACTCCACACTTCATCAACTCATCAAAACAGTATTCAGATCATATTACAGTCAACATATACGCAACAGCATTTTGTATTAAAGGCATAAGTTCATGGCTTAATCCCGCAATAACAATAGTGATAGCAACAACAATAACAATACGTAGTCGAACCCGCCCCGAATGCAGAACACGTTTATAATTTATTGTTGTAACAGCCTAGACAAAAAAACATAAAACAATGATCCCTCATCCAGAATAATTCAACACATTGAAAAACGTACTTCACATTTTCGTGACATGTAGTGTCACGAAGGGTGAACGCTGAAGAGTAATCGATCCAGGGTTATCATTATGCTCTTGAGCACTCTGTGGCGATGGCTCCAGCTGGCTTGTGACTCTGCTATCCCTTCATCGAATCATAACGCATGCCGTGATGCATCGGTTTCGAACTGCTTCACTGGTACCGCTACGGTGCGATTTGGTACTTGGTACCGGTGTCCTGTTCCAATAATAGCAATGGTACCTAACCCAAGTGTTATTAGTCCACCATCACTTGAAGCATTAAAATGCATAATAATAGCTTGAATTTCAAGGATACCTTAGGTGACCCCTTTGGATGGTAAAGGGATGTTGATTATATCAAAATGAGGTCAAAAAGGGTGGTACTGGCATATAGTTGGAGGTCTCTGGTATATAGTATAGGCAAAGAGCATGGTAAAAACCGGGGACCAACAGTCGGTTTTCAAGAACACTATGTTTGGAATTTGTGGGTAGTGAAGTCACATGGTCCTTGGATAAATAGACTTGTGGGAGATTACAAAACTTTGTTATGCCACCCGGTTTGGATTTTATGCCCCTAGACCAAATTGGCCACATGTCCCTGAATAGCTTGAAGAGGCGAGTTGCAACTCGCGATAAAGATCAAATCGGGACTCAGATGGGCGAACCATCAGTTGCATTGGATCCAAAGCACTGAGTTTCAACTACGGGATCCCCTCCTCTATCATTTTGTCCACCGAAAAACCATTTGTTGGAGTATCTATGGCACTAAGGTTTTTCTTAGTGTTAGCTTACATATGTTTAGGAAAGACATGTCAAGACAAGGAAAATGAAAGCAAGGCATGGAAATTTATAAGGAAAGTGAAGGAAAGGAATGGAATGGTAAGTGATAAGGCAAGGAAAGTGAAGGAAAGGCATGACATGGCAAGTGAAGGCAAGGCCAGAAAAATGAAGGCAAGGCAAGGAAAGGAAAGGAAAGGCAAGTGAATGCAAGGCAAGGAAAGAGAAGTCAAGGCATGAATGGCAAGGGAAGTGAAGGCAAGGCATGGCATGCTATGGAATTACATGGCATGACATAGAAAAGGAAAGACAAGTGAAGGCAAGGAAAGTGAAGGCAAGGCAAGGAAAGTGAAGGAAAGGAATGAATGGCAAGGAAAGTGAAGGAAAGGCATGGAATGGCATGGAAAGGAAAGATAAGTGAGGTCAATGCAAGTGAAGGCAAGGGATGGAAAATGAAGGCAAGGAAAGTCAAATGAAGGCAAGGAAAGGCAAGTGAAGGCAAGGCATGCATGTCAAGGAAAGTGAAGGCAAGGCATGGCATGGAAAATGCAAGGCAAGTGAAGGAAAGGCATGGAAAGTGAAGGCAAGGCATGCTATGGAATGGAAAGGAAAGTTAAGGAAAGTGAATGACAAGGCAAGCGAAGGCAAGGCATGGCATGGCATGGAAAAGGAAAGATAGGTGAAGGAAAGGAAAGTGAAGGAAGGGAATGGCAAGTGAAGGCAAGGCATGTGAAGGAAAGGCATGCAATGACACACTATGGAATGGAAAGGAAAGTTAAGGAAAGTGAAGGAAAGGCATGCAATTCTATGGAATGGCATGGCAAAGGAAATACAACTGAAGGCAAGGCAAGTGAAGGAAAGACATGTGAAGGCAAGGCATGGCAAGTGAAGGGAAGGGAATGCAAGGAAAGGCATGGAAAGGAAAGACAAGGCATGTCAAGGCATGGAAAGTGACAAAAAAGAAAGTGAAGGCATGGCAAGGCATGGCATGTGAATTAAAGGCAAGGCATGTGAAGGAAAGGCATGACATGGCATGTGAAGGCAAGGCATGGAATGTGAAGGCAAGGCATGGCATGGAAAGTGAAGGAAAGGAAAGGAAAGTGAAGGCATGGAATGGTATGGTGTTGTAATTGAAGACAAGGAATGGCATGGAAAGTGAAGGAAAGGCAAGGAAAGGAAAGGAAAGATAAAGAAAGGCATGGAATGGGTATATTTTAACAACAGTCAAAATGAAGCAAAAATGATTCATTTTACATACCTAGATGGTCATTCAAGTAGACCATCAGGATCACTTATAATACTGATGGTTTCCATTAACGTCTCGTGCTCAGAGTAAGGAAAGAAGTATCATACCTTTGATGAGTTCTTACTTGGCATTGTTTTCAGTTGGAGGCTTGTACCAATAACTAAGTTTGTAAAGTGGTATACAACTTGACCTAGTTTATAATCTTGAAATACATAACCACCTTTCTTTCATGTTCTTTCATCATGTGTCAGATATTCTCCTTTAATAACCATCGATCCTATTGGAAATTCAATGCCTTCAGAGTCTGTTACTGATCACATGAGGGTCTTCTTTTGCTAGAAGCATCGTTCTAGCCAATAAGCAGTGCCCCATTCATTATCTCTTGGGGAAACCACTGTGTATATGTTCCCTACAAAAAATGCAGTGCCAAAATGGGAGTCCACTAAATGACCAAATCATAACACAATCATTCTAGTTATTCAAAATTTAATAGAAGGATTCAACAAACTTGGAAGTACGAGATCTGAGACATGATCATAATCTACTGAAATACTTGATTGGTCCTCCTCCAATTGGGATAATTCCATAGTTATAACTTGACCAATGGGGAGTGATAAATGATCCCATCTATCAACCTAGTTCATCGATTCACAATCATCCCATTCATTACTACTACACGGACCACAGAAGCAAGAGAGTTTTCTCCTCCATATTTCAACTATTTCATTATCTAATGTTCTAACTGAATGGAATCCATGAGTGCCCTAGATTTTTTTTCATTCATACCATTGTGATCGATCTACATCGAATACCTCCCAAAAATATTTATGTACATGTCCTTTCTTGTGTTATTAGTCTTCACGGGTTCCTGTTCCCTCTCCCGTTCTTGAAGAACACCATTCAACAATGGATTTTTCATCTCGAATGAGGGAAGTAGTAGTGAACTTAATTTATTTCTTGAGTAATGCTCTTTTTATGCATGCACCTGCTCCATCATGCTCCCCTTTCCGGTGCCCGAAATCAAAATAGTTCCAAATGTGTGGTACCTTTAGTTTTTTGTGCAACACACACAACCATTGAAATACACAATCATTTTTTATTTGGAATGCGTAACCATCTCACCAAATCCAATATTTATCCATCAGTATGTTCTTCTCCTTAAGGTGATTGTAGAAAAACTCAAAACAATGTTGTACGTAGGCTAAATCATGGCACCGATCATCACTTATGTAAAAGTGACACTCTTTCAATATAACTATTTTTTTTCATTACTATTCGGTCCATGCTTGTATGTGATATGTACCATTATGCTGACCTGCTGTGAGTGATAATATTGGCTTTGAATCTCATTTTCCGGTTGAAGGGTGTAGTGTTCTCAGAAAAATCAACCACTGATAACACAACACCAACAAGAAATGTATCTCTCCATATTCTAAAATGGTCATCCTACCATTGAACCACATGGACATGCTGAACATAATGTCGTGTCTTTTTGACGAAGTCCTTCATGAAGTCAAAAACTCATACTTAGGAAGTAACCAATTGTATATTTTTTCTTTCATGTCCTCCATCAATATCATATGTCACGTATTTAAAGCTTTGCAAGTCAACATCCTTCCTCCCCAATTCATAATCATCGCTTACATCGATGTAATTTCTTAGTAATGTCATTCCACCACACCTGGGGAATTTCCCATCTAAGCATGCATTTTGATAAAATGTAAAACTCTCTGGCCTTGTACACAAGATGTTGTGAATAAATTCTCTAGATGACGACAACGACAATATAAATGGGAATTCATGCAAAAGGGTGTTATGCAAAAAATGAAAAATATATATGTGTCATAATAATAACCATACTCAATGTGATATCTACAACAACATGTGTTATGAATTGTGTTTATTCAAACATACCAAGGCTTGCATTTATGGAAATATCTTTGGCCTAAGTTAAGTGCACTATGTATTGTTCTAAATCTCTTGTACAATTCTTTCTGTGTAATGTCAAGATAGTGTTTAATATGGGTTTCATGGTCCCTAGATCCCCTTCTCAATTTTAGTACATCATTTTGGTTGGAAGAGGGTCTTGTGTTCTCATGCCAGAAATCCTGAACTAGTCCCTTAACCGCTCCAATTAACTTCATATCAAAACGAGGTAGACTTCCAGTGAAGGCCCACAAATCTATTGGGGAACCTGTGTCGAATCTATCTCATATATGAGAATAATTTATGAGGGTTTTTACATTGCATTTCAAGAGGTGAGAGGTTTGTTGTAGCAAACAATGTTTTCTTGTGATTCTGCTAACAATTGACTAGGACAAGACACATCAGGCTGCATTGCAGTCTTTAGAAGGAGACTTTTTACCAATTCTTTGAAAAAGAATCTACAAGGTTTTGTACTATATGATGACTTGTTTCTATACTTTTGACTGTTTTAATTCCTAAAATTTTCCTAACAATAGTCAAACTTCTATATTTTAACAAAGATAAAAATAATTGACATTTAGTAGCATTGGATTTTGGTTCAAAATATTCTTGAATTATTTTATAATAGTGATAACGAATAGTACGGTTAGGTAACTTGCCTTCAAGTGATGCTATAAAAATTTCATCGTCTTGAATGTGTTTCGAAGTTCTTCGTCACACAATGCTCAATCTAGGTATGGACGATGAACCCTTATTATGGGACTCTTGACCTCCCTGTTGTGGAGTTAACAATGTTGCAGTTCTTTCCCCTTCAATCACTGACGGATCAACTATGGGAGGAGAGTGGACATGGGATTGTCTAGTTTTTGGAACATTTGACTTCCCAACAAGATATTGCACCAGATGACCTTCTTCACGACAATGTTGTACACCAATTGCTTCTTTAATTTCACCCATTGTATAATCAGTTCCAAGCAAATCCTCCATCGTCTGGTCATCCACAAAAAATTGTCTTAATGAGATATTGTTTGGATTGTTCTCTAATGAACTCTTTCTCTTTTCTTCTAGTGATGGAGGAGAAACAATAGTAGCATCTACTCTGCTAGGAATTGGATTTCCCTCTTCTGAAATCCTACGCTTTGACATATGTAACTTTTCTTTTTCTATTTCTTCTTCTACCTTTTCGATCAGTTTCTTTTTTCTTGAGGACTTTCTTTCTCAAATACGGTGGTTCCCCATGTTTAAAGATAAGAATTGGCTTCCAAACACCCACCACAAATTTTTCTTTGTATTATGTAATAAGGCACAACCAAGTGGAGAAATTTGTTTTTGTATTACAAAAGAAGACACATCTAATAATTCCAATTCTAATTCCAATTTCACTTGGAAAAATTTGTCTTCCAATTCCAAGAAGACACGAGAATATACAAACAAAAAATCCAATTGCACGTGGACAAATTTGTCTTCCAAGTCCAAGAAGAAACAAGAAGATACAAACAACAATTCCAATCGCACTTTGACAAATTTGTCTTCCAATTCCAAGAAGACACAAGAAGATACAAACAACAATTCCAATTGCACTTGGACAAATTTGTCTTCCAATTCCAATAAGACACAATTAGATACAAACAACAATTCCAATTGCACTTGACAAAGTTGTCTTCCAAATTTTCCTGCAATGGTCTAGCAATAGCACAAAAGTATTTATGAATCTAACAATAACACTAAAAAACGTAAAACCTATATGTGTGGGCTGTTTTTTTCTGAATCTGTCATGGTTTTTTCTCAACCATGAGATAGATGAGGTGGGGTGTGATTGGCACCAAAATATGCCCAACAAGAACTTGAACGCATTCCTAGAAGGCATGTTCACTAAAGCGCGTGCACATTCTAGGAACGCATGTGTGCATTCCTACTGAGCATAAATGACCAGCTCAATCAATTCACAGGTTTGTGTGCATGATCTTAATGTAACAAATATAGCATTTAATATACATCAAACCTATTTATGAATAAATATGTATAGAGGCATGGGGAAAACTAAGGCCTAAGGGGTTAGGATTGAAAGTGTTTTCAAGGATAGAGCAATGGTTAGAGAACCAGGATGTGGGTGCAAGGGTTGTACACAAGGTATATGCATAGTGCACTTAGGGCTCGAGTTAAGATAGGTTTAAGGATTGGGTATAAGTTATGCCTAGGATTATATGGAGCTAGGGGGGTCTATGTCATGGTCTACGTCAAGCTCTAGGTCAATGTCTAAATCTAGATCTAGCTCTTTGTGGTGGTCTAGGTCATGGTCTACGTCAAGCTCTGGGTCTGGGGACAAGATATTTGGAGGAATGGAACCTATTGAAATGGACATTATAACTGTTTGGAGGATTATAGATTATGAGATTGCAGTGCACCCAAATTGAAGGATTGTTTGGAGGCGGTGAGATAGTGAGATTGCAATGAACCATTTGGAGGCCCATACATCATGAGATTGCAGTACGCTCGAGTTGAAATGACCGTTTGATGTGGAAAGATGTGAGATTGCAGTGCACCCTTTGAAGTGTCATATCATATCATATCATGATTAGGTTTATATTCTATATTTTCTGGGAAGGGGTGGAGATTAGAAATGCGTTGCAAAGAGAACATCATTTGCATTCATTTCATTTACAATTTTTCTTTTGCAGTTTGTTTTCTTTGCTGATATGAATTTCTTTGAGGCTGGCAGAGTAGGTATGAGATTTGATTTCACGAATCTACAAATTAATCTTCTTTATGTGAGTGGATTAATCAAGATCTGTGTGTTGGTTAAAGATAATGAGTAATAGAGGAAAAAAAATAAGTCATGATAGGTTTCATTATTTTGTGAATTGTCAAGCTCTAGGTCAACTTCTAAATCTATATATATCTCTATGTCATGGTCTAGGTCATGGTCTACATCAAGCTCTGGGTCATCGTCTAAATCTAGCTCTAGCTCTATGTTATGGTCTAGGTATATATCTATGGGAGGTAGAGAGTGAGAGAGTGAGAGTATGGGGGTCTATGTCATGGTCTATGTCAATCTATAGGTCAATGTATAACTCTATATCTAGCTCTATTTTGTGGTCTACGTCATGGGGGGAGATAGTGAGAATGAGAGAGTGAGAGGAAGAGGGGAAAAAGAAGGGGGATAGAGAGTGAGAGGAAGGGGGGAAAAAGAGGGAAGGGGGGTTAGATAGATGAAAATAGAGCAAGGTGGGGATATTAGGGGAGAGAGGGGGATACAGGGAGAGAGAGAGTGGGGGTTAGATGCAAGAGGTAAAGATAGAATGGGATAAATATGGATTATTTGAGATTGTGATAGGGTGGGAGAGGAATACCAAGAGGGGGGGTTAGAGAGAGAGAGGTGGGAGAGAGAGTGAGATTGAGACTAACAACAAGAAGACAAAGAAAGAGGTGGTAGATGTTGGAGACAAAGAGGGTAGAGATAGTGGGAGGGAGGGACAAAGGGGAAGATAAAGGAGGAGAGAGATAGAGAGAAAGAGGAGGAGACTTGGAGGGGGGGAGAGAGAGAGATAAGGGGGGGAGGGGAGGGAAAGGGAGGGAGGAGGGAGAGAAATAGATGGATGGAGAGAGAAATAGAGAGGGAGACAGTTGAAGAGGAGGGATATAGAGAGGGGTTCAAACATTGATTGTGAATAAATAATATTGAATCAACTATAAGATTATGCTTATATTGAAATAAAAAAGTAGAATCAATGTACCATAATCATCATTAAATCATGTGAGATAATTATTAAACCATAGGTGAACGCTCATATCCATAAAATATCCTTATAAAACAAGAGGTATAGGCATATTTCACTTAGGGCTTGGGTGTGCATGGGGTTAAGGGTAGAGTATAGGTTATGTGTAGGATTAGATGGAGCTGGGGGGTCTAAGTGATGGTCTAGGTCTAGTTGATGGTCTAGGTCATAGTCACGTTCATATAATTACTCGTACAAGTAATCCATTGGAATAAGAACCAAAACTTAACACTCACCTTACATGAGAGGCTACATTTTTGTCTTGCACATATCATTTATTCGGTGTGAGACATGCCTCACCTTTAGATGGACAGAGAGAAAGGGACGTAGAACTAGGGGAAAAGAGGAGGAGGCAGGGAGGGAGAGAGAGAAAGAGAGAGTGAGTGTGAGACTAACAACAAGGAGAGAGAGAGAGTGAGATTGAGTATGAGGGGAAGGGAGGAGATAGAGGGAAGGGGAGATAGAAGGATATAAATAGAGAAATGGGGGG
>SNQJ01S0007768.1:77318-165839 GCA_010110895.2 Picea sitchensis | reverse complement strand
TCCTCCCCAGAGCAACAAAAATGGGTGACTAAGATCTTTGGATATGATTATGAGATCATTTACAAGAAAGGCAAAGAGAATGTGGTGGCGGATGCACTTTCCTGAAAATATGAAGATGATGGATCCCTTTTTTCTCTTTCCTTCATTGTACCATATTGGCTCCAAGTCGTTCGCTAGGAATGGCTAAAAGATCCCAAAAGTTCACATCTGATCCAGCAATTGCAGTCCAATGCTCCAGCTCCCCCAGGGTACTCTTGGATCCATGATGAGCTTCGATACAAATGCCATTTGTATTTATGTAAACAATCAAAGATTAAATCCACGGTACTTTCTGAGCTTCATGCTACACCCACAGCGGGGCACTCCAGGTTTACCAAAACCTATGATAGGGTCAAACGTTCTTTTTTCTAGGATGGTATGAAACAGGACATCTATAATTTTTTCGCTGAATGTGATGTGTGTCAACAAAACAAAGGAGAAATAGTCAAATCTCCGGGCACACTACCACCGCTTCCGATTCCACCTGCTATTTGGAAGGATATCTCTATGGACTTTATTACCAGCTTACCCAAATAGGGAAATAAATTAGTCATAATGGTGGTTGTTAATCTCCTTTCCAAGTATGCTCATTTCTGCGCTCTTCAACACCCGTTTACAGCATCCACGGTGGCTCCAATTTTCATGGACCAAGTCTTCAAGCTTCATTGCAAGCCGCACTCTATTGTTTCTAATCGTGACCTAACTTTCACAAGCAACTTTTGGCAAGAACTGTTCAAGCTACAGGGCACCCAATTGCATCTTAGTTTAACTTATCATCCCCAGAATGATGGTCAAATGGAAGTTGTCAACAAATGTTTGGAAACATATCTGAGGTGTTTGGCCTATGAAAATCAAAATCAATGGGCTCAATGGTTACCCCTAGCTTAATGTTGGTACAACACTTCCTACCATACAGCTACACGCATGACTCCTTTTGAAGCGGTATATGGACAGAAGCCACCTTCAATTCTCTCATACTTACTGGGTACCTTGAAGGTCCAGACGGTTGACCAAACACTTACAGTTCGAGAGGCTATTCTCCATACACTCAAAGAGAACTTGGTCATGGCACAGAATCACATGAAGCAACAAGCAGATCAAAGTCGCTCTGAATGCCAATTTGCAGAAGGGGATCAGGTGTTTCTGCGACTGCAACCTTACAAGCAAACTTCCCTCAAGGCCGAGCATTGTCAAAAGCTAGTGCCCAAATTTTATGGTCCTTATACAGTTATCAAGCGTGTGGGACAAGTAGCCTATAAGTCATCTCTTCCCAGTCATTGAAAGCTACATCCTGTTTTTCATGTTTCATGCTTAAAGAAGGTGATTGGAACTAGGTGCCAAATTCAAACCAACCTTCCTAAGTTAGCTGAAGAAGGATCCATTTAGCTATAGACAAAAGCAGTTTTGGACTAGCGTGCGTGTCACCTGCATCAGAGAACCATCAAGGAAGTGCTAGTCCAGTGGAAAGATACAACTCCAACAAATGCCACTTGGGAACCAGCTACCATTCTGCAGCAATTTCCACATCTCAAGCCTTGAGGACAAGGTTGTTTTTAAGGGGGAGGACATGTTAGGGTCCTAACCCACACATAGGTAGAACAATATATTCGGATGTAATAAAGGTCAATATTAATAAGGCCTTTCAATAAAATAGAATAAGGCATATGTAAGAAGACCTAATAAAAGCTTTCGCTTCTAGAAGGATCTTCCTCTAGATGCTTCTTTTGATAGACATATTTAGTATAAATAGGAGCCAAGGGTATGAGAACCCTAGCTTGGAGATTATTGTAATAGAGTGCTGCTCGAATGGAGGTTGCCCCCTCGAAGACGCCTATGAACATTGCTTTCTGAATCAAGTGCTATTTTTGTTGTTGTTCTTATATCGTTTCTATGTTATTGTGGAGATTATGCTAGTTATATTACTGTTATTCTGCCATTTCTAGCTTTTTATTTCTGTACTGCATACTTTTTATATTTGGTATATTACAAGCGGTCAACATAGTCATAGATTGAGATAGAGTCGGAGAGCCAATGGGTTTCCAACAGGTTAGGGACATCACACATGTCACAACACCTTCATCAATTACAGTGCATTTGATGGTAATATTCATGTACTCCACATGGATTTGAAAGGCCACGTGGTAAGGTAAGTGAGGCTTAACATATTTGACATCAAAATTAATAACCTTTGAGCCACATGATTCTAGAGATCCTAATGTAGATAACAAGGTGATCCTCTGTGAAGAACATGTGTAAAGCACCTCCAAAGTCGACATCGCACAAGGGGTTTGACCCAAGTCTTTGACAATCGAATAATTCTGGGCAGCTCTGGCATTAGGATTGTGGGCAGAGCATTTCAGTACTCCTTTTGGAATATAAGGTGGAGGTTCAGGCTTTTCGATCTGCAAGGGTGTTTTCAGAGGGGGAGGAGACTTTGGACCAATAATAGTCTGTGAAGAACTATAATCACGAGATCGAGTGGCTACATCAATCTGAGACTTGACCATATTGACACATATATGGCCACCTTCATGTGCCGAGGGGTTTTGACCCCCGATTGACGCATTTCTGGTGTTAGAGGCCCCTGAGGCCATGTGTTTATTATGTGGAAATAGATTGGTCAGTACAATGGGTGACTGTGATAACAACCTCGAGGATTCCTCAATTTTGGGGCATAGATGGGTAAGGTGATCATATTTACAAAGTTTACAAGGAAACTTAACCTTCCATTTTTCTTTCTTTCCCTCATCAACATTATTATTCGATCCATCATTGTTAGTGTTTTCCTTGGCTTTGTTATTATTTAACCCACCCTTATGATTATTACCTTGTCCTTTCTTTCTATTCCCTCCTAGTTGCTAGTTACCATTTGGGTTGGTCGACGACTGTACAGAATGCACATCTACCGACTGAGTGGGAGTGGAGAAAGAAGTCGAAGCTTGTCCTGCTACAGGCTAGCTTAGAGACAAATATTTCAACTGGTTTGTCACCAAATCTGTAGACTTATCATTTGCGGAGCCTATGATTAGATCGACATGAGGCCCAAGATTTTTTCTAGGGTCATAATTCGACCACAGTGCGTCAGGAAGAATTTCATACAACATCCTAGATTGAGCATATATGAGGTCCAATTGTTGGGATTTGAAAATAGCTTCTTCCTTAGATGTTACTCTGGATGTAGAGACATACTTCTAAATATAAGGAAATCAGGACTTAAGGAACCATTCTAACAGAAACTCTGGAAGAATGTTGGCTTTGATCAACCTCTTCCATCTACACCACTCTTGGATATGGTATGAGATATGCATGGCTTTATCTTGGTGGAGGGTCGAAAAAATTTCTATGCCGGAATTGTAATGAACTGGCAACTAGAAGTAGTTGAGAAAGACCAAAACCATCTGATGAAAGTTTTTGTATGTTCCTCCTAGTAGCTCAATGTACCATTTCGCACCAAAGATGAAAAGTAGTAACATGATCACCCAGATCCTCGCTAATCTTTCCTTTGAATTTTGGAATGTCTGAAGGAAGGTTGGTGGGGACGGGGGACCATGATGGATCGTGATGCACCAGGTCATTCATTAATCTTGAAAAATTTGGCAGATTAAGCATGTCAATAAAAGGGAGTCGGGGTTGTAGCATCTGAGCCGATGATCCCAGGAAAGATTGGTGTTGAGGGATTGCAGGCCATCTAGAGTTCTAGTAGACACCATGGCCCTGTCTAGTAGGGTAATATACTCCTCCAAACTTATTCATAAAATTTTGTATGGGAACCATACCTACGGAGGCAGCATAATGAGGTTTATAAACACTACCCCCATTGGGAGGAGCTCCAGGCTGGGGGTTTCCCATAGCGTGGAACTGACTTCCTCCTGGTGGAACTCCGGAGGAAAGAGGGGGATTCCTCATAACAAATGTGTTTGTCAGAATCATCATGGTGGAAGGAGGGTTAAAGGACATAATATAGGAAGTGCCTTGTCTGCCTGGTTGAGTACTCCATCCAGGAGCATTAAGACTAGGATTAGACCCAGAAGAAAAAGGAGGTTGACCTCCCACCATAGGATTCATATGGGGAATATGACCTCCACCAAATGAGAGAGTAGCATGTGAAGGAGCCATGCCCCTAGGTCCAAAACTAGGGTTTGCATTAGTCACTGGAATAGAGGATGAAAGTTGTGAAGTCATATTGGGCATATCAAAAGAAAAAGGGTTAGAGACTGAAGGTATCAACTGAGAATTGTGTCCTAGAATACCAAAAAGAGACCCGAAAGTGTTCATTCTTATGGGTCGAGTAGAAACCACAGGTTGGGTAGCATTAGGAACGGGAATCTCCAACACTCTAACCGTCATGGATGAAGGAGTCGAAGGGATCCCACTAATCACATAAGGTATAAGAGTTGAGGGACTCCCTGTGTCATTCGGATTTGACTCAATACTCATAATTGGATAATCACAAGTCTGGGAGGTGGAGATATATGTACCACGTTTATTAACCTTACGCCTTTTAGAAGGAAACTTCGGTAAAGAATCAAGATGCGGTGGTAACTTCAACAAATGGCAAGACCTACGAGGAAGCTGGTCTTGCTCCATGATGACTCAAGAATAGAGATATAAAATCAATTCCTAGGGCCAACTAACAATCAGAGAGCACACCAAAATAAACAAAAAGGGACAAATGCACACAAACATGATATAATGGTTGAAGAGGGGCCTCTCTCACTAAAGTAGGTATGCCTCCCCCAAGAGTGGATTGAGAATCCCTTCAAAATATTGGAGGTATCAGAATCAATAATAAGGGCCCTCATGGGATTAACAACGCAGACGGTCAGATCCCCCCGGAGAGGTAATCCTCCATAAAGGTTGTTTGTTTTCCAACCCTTATCTGACTCAGGGTACTTGCAGAATAACCTATGCAAGTAACCTATGTGGCTACCTATGTGAAGCAGCTAGAGTCACCAAAATATAACCAGTGCACAGGCGAACAGTCGTAACTCCGGTCCACCGTATAGGCATGGTAACAAAGCCTGAAATATTGAAATCACCACCTCTCACAGGGGTAAAGGTACTAGCAAGATCCCCAAATATGAATAGAACCCCAGAAATATCTCTAACACTAATAAGGTATTAAAGGGATACCTCTGCAACCAACTTCACACAACCTCGTGCTTAACTCTGGTGTGAGCAAAGCCTCCTGGCGTCACTAATTACATAATGGGTTTCACCACTCCCTGGTCAGACACATATGTTTAGTTTAATATCCTTGGAGAAGTTCAATCACAAAAATCCTATTCCAAGGCCCTATGTCCTATACTTGTTTGTGTACTCTGAAAAATAAAATTGTTTCTAGTCAATTTTAGTTAATCAACGTTACTTTTAATGGCTTCTGCTTACTCAAGAGGCTTGGTCGTGAAACTGATGGTATTATGATTTAGCATATAAAAGAAGTCAATATAAAAAAACTGCTAAGTACTAAACTTGAATTCTAAAGAGATGGTAACCTTCTAAATGAAACTTTCAATGCAATTTATACAATTTCAATGAAATGCAATCTCTCCACATGTGTCAAAATCAATGCAAAGTAGTCAAAAGAGAAAATGCCATAATGCAAAATAATATTTTTTTGTTATATTTTCGATATAAAGAAAAGAAAATGCAAGGACTAAATAGAAGCTTCACATACAAACCCTACTACAAGAAAAAAGAGACAATCCAAGAAGGATACCAAGAAGAAAACGCTCAGACCAAGATGCAAGGACAACTAGTGAAAAATATGATAAGAAAGAGTACCGCCTAAAAATTCAACAATAAGAAGGTTTCCTATCACTCTGTAAGCACTTAACAGCTAGGAAAGAGACCCAAGAAGACTCAACAACCAACCAAACTCACCCAACAGACACCAAACCCATCCAGAAAGACTAAATAGTTTATGTACATGATTGTTTAAGAAAAAGTCGCATATGTACGCTCCCTAATGAGAGACAACTCACGTATGTACGTGTCTGTCAAGGGAAAAAATGCGTATATATAGAAAAACACTGACAGGGAAAGGGTTAAGCCAAGAAACTCAGATGAAAAGTAAAAATAGGTTTTCAAGAAATCAGGAGACAAGGAAACTTAGGATAACAGAGAGAAAATCAAGGAGAACACACTCCAAACCCCAAAAAAGAAGATCAATCCCTCGTATGGTCGTCAATTCTATTACGAGGAAAATCTCTCTATGGCATGGGGTAAACCACAATAGACAGAATGACATGCATAAATCAACTCTAATCCCAAGTATGTTGTGTAAATGAAATGCTAACAATACAAGGCCAAAATCCTACCTCGTTGGACGTTTGGTGAAGACCACCGTTGAGCACGCAACTCAAAGATTTATACCTACAACTTGTCCTGAACAACCAAGATACGTAAGAATATGGTGATATATACAACCTGAGTGGGCCTAATGGTTAAGAATGTGTGCTTCCTCTTAAGAGGTCACAAGTTTAAGTCCAGAGGGGGATAGGGTATGTATACCTCCGTAGACTTACTTTACTAGTCAAATCGTTGGGCGGAGGGGGTCTCATACACCAATTTGGTGTAAGTCTTGGCCTTGACCTTAAAAATATATTATTATTATTATTATAGTGTTATCATATAAATTAGCATAATCCATTAACATTCATGACAAATATGCCCATGGAATAATAATTCAAATATTTGCAAGATATCAATTGGACGAGAAAAGAGTATTTCTATTAGAATAATCAACAAAAGTATATATGTGTCAAACTTTTGTATCGGCACATATCAGAACCGAGAAACTAAGTCCCTCCAGCTGGGCCTCCACCAAAGGCAATCTCATATAACGAAGACAATGAGGTTCTCCATCACAAAGAAGGAAGAGCTTGGGGGTTGAACAATGAGTTCATACTTTCAAGAATAAAGGGATGCATACTCAATATGAAGTGAAATTTATCTAGAGTATCTTTTCTCTCAAAGTTGAATTCTCTCCTCTTTCCAAGGTTTGGATATGGCTCAATTTATAGCCTTCAAATAGAACCAAAGGGCCGAGTTGGAGCATTTCCAGTATATGGAAGGTCAAGGATCATGGATCCCATGACATGGCATGGAAACCCAACATAATTTTTAATTTTGAGCACCAAACCCGATGTACACAGTTTGTAGTGGAGCAACCTGCGTATATGCTTGTTGTTTAACTGATATGGCGCGTATATGTGGAAAAATGTTTTTTTTTAGCTCTGGAAGTTACAAAAGGGGACTTCAAGTCTGCATAGGGAAATGAAAAGGTCATCCAAGCTAGTTGCATGGGGTGAGGAAAAATTTGTTTTAACAGAGGGATTGGGTGTGAGAGTCTGAGGCATGTCAAGGTAAGGTCTAGCTCTAGGTCTTTCCATTCCTTGTGATGTCTAAATCTTGCCATGTCTAGGCCTTACCATGTATAGGACTGTGAGGGAGAGAGAGGGAGATAGACAAGGGGGTACAGAGGGAGAGTGAGAGTGAAATAGAAATGGGGGGGTAGATGTAGGAGAGGGAGCACAAAGATAGAGAAGGAAGGAAATTATTTTTAGGAGCATGCAAACTGCACGCTCTGGGAGAGCGCACACACTCTAGAGCATGCACACGTTCCTAGAGCGCATGCATGCTTGTTTGAATTCAAATTTTTTGGGAGGGATTGACAAGGTGTATGCTGACGTGGCTGGATCATACTTAGGTTCTGGATGACAAACCTAGTGGTTTGGTCTGCAAATTCACAAAAATTAGTAGTTTGGTCTGCAAATTCATAAAAATCTCCATTGTTGTGAATACCCCTCTATATCTTTGTATTTGACGTTATTTTTCTATAGGCTAAAAAATTCAGTTGTTGACGAAATTATAGACATAGATCGAGTAGGCTATGCAGATTTCAAAAATATATATATATATATATTTTAAATTATTATTGTTTATTATTTTTAATCTATTTTTGTCTGCACATGTATCAAAATCCTAGAATACGTACCTCTTATTTCTTCTATAAAATTTTCTCGGCTTAACCATTTCTCAAATAAGTTATATGCGACACAATATGATACCGATACCTACAATCTAAAAAAAATAAAATGTTTTGATCATTTTAAGACCCTTTTAGCCTACATGAACAAAAGACATTGTAATTTCAAGGAAATGTTGACTTTGATAATTTAAAAAAATATATATAATTAATATTAAAATTTTCAAAAAATACATGGCACAGGAAAAATGGGTTCTCTACAAGTATACAAGTTTTTGGAACTAAATTCCATCATTAAGACACTCAACACCTACACGAACAAAAACATATACCTTATGTTTTGTTGGAAAAATAAGATACCACTTTTAGAAAATATCAAATTTGACCTAGTTATTCACAATGTTTATGAATAAAAGTTCTATATTCGGAAAGCTAATTCAATTTCCTATGTTTCATATTCTTACACCATATTAAAATTCATTGTAAAAGTACCTTGAATAATCCCTCCACGTTAACAAATTGTTGTTTTTCCAGGTTTGCATTGGCACTAACGTGTCATGAGGGACCATCATTAGCTTGCACTCACCCTTATTAATTTTTAAAAATATAAAATTAACAAAAATATGGGAAAATAGTGTCACACAAGAACCAATTGTTATCTACAACTGTACACATTTGTTTCAATAAATTCCATTATTTTGATACTAAACCATTGTCTTAACGCAAACATATGCATTATATTTTAGAGATAAAATAACATGTACCAATGTTAGAAGAACTTGAATTTTTCTTAGTTATACAAATTTTCCATAAATAAAAAATATATATTTTGAAAGCTTATTCAATTTCCTACATTTTCATATTTTTACACCATATTCTAATAAGTAATGCATGTGCCTATAATAATTTTATTTGACTCAATAGATTGTTTGTTTTTTCATATTTTCATAAAAAACTAACATATCATGAGAAGGAAACATTAACAACATTAGCTTGCACCAGTCCATATTAAAAATATGACAAATCCTTCTCTCTTTTACTTAATCATTGATTTGAAATATTTGGCATTCTTAACACACTGACATTTTTTGAAAGAAAAAAAAACATAGCAACAAATGACCATGATATAACACAAAGGGATGTTTCAACACTCAAGGGAGCACATAACTCAGAAACCTTTAAATGATATAGAATTTTTAATTATCATTATGATTGAGATTATGGTGCAAGTGACCCTTCAATCTTTTCTCAAGCTTTCTAAGGCCATTGAGACGAGGAGAGCCCATCATTTTTTTTCTACAACATTTCATATAGTTTTATCTTGATGGTGTCTCTTGCCTCCATTGGGTATAAGTAGTGATAATAAGCATACAATGATCTATGAGCCCCCTACCATTGTCTCTCATACAACCAGTTGATTACAATAAAGTGCTTTATAAGAATTTGTATGTGCAATAATTTCCTTATGAAGATTGACATGGAATTCAATAATGAAGAAAAAACATACCACTATTAACTTTAGTTAGGATTACACTAACAGAAACTATGGACAAGACAACATGAATATGCAAACTTAATTAGTTCTTAAAAAATATTGAAGTTACTTCATTTTATCCACAAATGTGATGTGCTCTTGATCAATCACAAACGATTAAAATTCTAGTTAAAACGCTTTACCAAAGTTTACAAGAACTATAAAAAATACACTTAAAATGAAATTCACGAAAGATGAAGCAAAGTTTACCACATGAAAAATTGAAATTTCTAATATCATTTTTCAAAATCCAATGTACGAAATATTTGCTTTAGTTGTTTATGTAAGGATTAGCTGCTAAGATACAATACAAATCCTATCAACTTCACATCTATCTAAATACCAATACCATATATTAATTATTTTCTATCACATTTTCGAAGAAAAAGACTATTTCAATTTTAGCCCAGATTCAATGGACAAACAACTTGGACAAAGGCATTTTCAAAGTGCTTTTAGTGCTCGGACCCTAGTTCCAACCCTTCAAACACATGTTTCCATAATCATGTTTAAACTCCTTGAACACATGTTGCCATAATCAATTTTATTCTAAGAAAATCGGTCCTAGACAGAGTAGGTCTCAAAGTTCATTAAAAGATATATTTTATTCTTAAAACTCTTCCATAAAATCAAAGGGATCCTAATTGGCCCACAAAACAACCAAATTTACCATCTCAACAAATTAGCACAAAAGCATTTTGTAAAAATATTTGATGTACAAATAATTTTCTAGAATACAACAAATGAGGCATCAACTTCAACTCTATACAAATCAAAATTTCTATCATCAATCTCTATTGAAACACAAATTATAGTTACCAATATCTTATACCAATAAGTTGTTGTTTAAGGTGGAATATTTCTTGTGAGAATAGTTAAATTAGCATCAAGGTAATTAAGAAAGGAAAGATAGTGCCAAGTGCACCTAGATTACACACATTTTGTGGAGAATATCTAGTAATGGGATGGCCATATAATCTATATCAGTATCTCGAAGGCCTCCTTCCTCCATTATGATATGCCAACCCTTCATTACAAACATATCTCGATGGCATGTATCTCCCTCCTTTCTTCATATTGTTGTCAAAGAGAAGGCCTTGTTAGTTGAGCCTTCCTCGGTGCAACCGTCATGATGCTAGCAAGTGCCAACACATATCGATGTTACCACATAATCTTATGGTGGAGCCACCTATTAACCCCTCTCATAAGTTAAGGTGCCTTGTCATATGGACCAACTCTCTGATGGTATAGTTCCTAGGCTAGAGTTGTGAAATCTCCTATGGCATTTATATTTCCAATGTGTATAGGCCTCTTAACATGCCCTTAAGTGAAACAAATTGTAGAGAACGAGATAAATATCAATTAGAAAGGTATATCTGGGGTTCTTTTCTCCCAAATTGGTTAGGGCTAGTGACATTATACATTCTATTTATTATATAAATATTTATTTACTTATTTATAAGTATGGGTTGTATAGGCCTCCTCACATGCCATGTGGTTAAACAAATTTTAGAGAACCAGGAAAATATCTCACACCCTAAACTCCTTAATGATGTTTATTTATGATACCTTGAGACTTGGTTTCGGTCTCTAGTGCTTCAACTTCATTTTTTACTATATTTGTTTTGAAGAGAGAGTTTTTGGAAATCCATCTATAGATATAGAGGTTTGGTTCCTAATAACATTTACATATTAGGGACTAATTGGTATGGAGGAAAAGGGATGAATCAATGGATTAGATAGATAAGGGAAGTCAATGAATTAGATAGATAAAGGAAGTCGGGAGGAGTATAGGAGTATAGCTTGATAGTAGCAAACTTACAAGCGCTTTTCATCATCTTACCCATCTTATAACCAGCTACATACTCAAGTCAGAATGGAAATTTGTTGGCCCTTTGTGCACAATAAAGAGTGGGAGAGATTTCATAAAGACATGGGAGAAATGAAGGAGGTGCTACCAAATAGAATTAACATAGTAAACAATTGGTAGGAATATATCAATATGAAGAGAGAGTAATGACATCAAAAATATTGATGCTAAAAAAATATATGGATAAGGTCATTGTTGTTGAGATTCACCTTATGTTAATTAAATTGGCAGTCTTCATCCACTTTCACAATGAGTAAGGAGAATTTCAACTTGGTGGGATAAAAAGGGATATCAAAATATGGACACAAAGAATAAATATTTTCCTACAAGTGTAATGGGAGCATTGCATCAGTAATTTTATGGCCCCTCATAACTTACAAGTTTGGCCTTCAACTTTATCCCCATCTTTGAGATCTTACATCCTTCAATAAACTTCTAGTAGTTGTATCCATGGGATGATGATATCTATATATTGGGCTATATTTATAGTGCCCTATTCTCATGTAGAATTGACATATAGGATTCAGAAACCTTCATGTTGGAGCCATAACCCATTTCTACTAAAACAATTTCCGAGGAAATGTGCTCATGGAAAATTCTTCGAATACTTTTCCATTTTCCATGGATGGTAAGCGAGGTAAATCATCGACCTTGATTATGAGGCCTTGAAACGAGGGAATCAAGAGAGTCGAACCCGTGACCAACAACAAGAATGAAAAACTCTTGTATCACTCTAGACCAATTGAGCTACCACTCGAGACTAAATTTCTACTCATTTTTGTTTGAACATCCTAAAGTTTTAACAAAAATGTTACTTCAACAAGTTTTCATACATTAGTGTAGTCACTCATTATGTACACATAAACAAAAATGACATCCTCTCACAATTTAAAAAATTAAAGTACCTAAACCATAATTAGTAAGTTTCCATGATTTGTAAATGTAATTTTTATTAATATAAACTTTAGGAACATAACATTTTTCATGAACAAATAAATAACGTTTCAATCTTGTTTCACTTGAACACATTAATTGAAACAACAAGCACGGTCAAATTAGGACGCTAATACCAAATAATTCAAAGTGACAAACCTTTATGTGTGAACCATAACTTATCTTCCAAATTATATTTGAACACCCTTGAATACTAGCAAGAATGCTAATTAGATTCACAAACCTTCACGCCATAGCCATATCATTGCCTATGACCTGTTAATTTATATTGAACATTATGAACTCTTAATGAGAATGTTACAACTCCCCCTTAGCCACCACGTGCTAATTTATATTTGGATATTCTAGAGCGAGAATTTCCAGTGAAATTCTATTCAGTGATGGCATTTCCTATGTCTCAAGAAATAAGGTCTCCAATTGATTTATTTTCATCTTGGATTTCACTACTAATATTGTTTAGGAAATCCACGAGAACGAAATGCTTTTGCAAATCACTAATCATTGTACATATCAGAGTGAATCCTAGCATAGCCCTTGAGTGCCAACAAACGAGCACATCTTGTACTCCATCATAGCTCATGTGTATGGTGATGCGTTATGAGAATATGGCTATTACAAAGAAAACAAACATAGGCGATAAAACAGAAGTGAAGAGTAAGGCGATAATATAGAAGTGAAAAATATGAAAATCGAGATCCAAGTTAAAGTTACAAAAATTTACATTTACATCTTTAATTTATTTTACCTCAAATATTTATTAGTGTATAACATATTTTTTTTTTAATGTATAATATATTTTTTTATAATTTAAAAATATCTTTAACATAATTACATTATTTTGTAATTATATTTTGTGTTTATTCTGTAATTACTTTTAAATATTCATGTTAAATGAAAAACTCTCTACAATATTCATGTTGAATGGAAGAACTATGTCTACAACTTACATATATGTGAGCATGCTCGCATATATGTGAGCAGGCTCGCATATATGTGAGCAGGCTCGCATATATGTGAGCAGGCTCGCATATATGTGAGTAGTATTCACCAACGGCTAAGATTGTAATTATGAAATAGTTATGATTGTGAAATTCGATTTTCTTATGATGGCACCATTGTTCAATCTTTGGAGTAGCTGCTCCAATACTCCTCCGTCCCAGTGCAGTTTGGGACAACCAAATACATTAAGCTTCCTCAAGGACATCAAACGTTCACTATTTATTAGTTGTTCCAACTCAAGGAAATATTCCACATTTATCACTTCAAGTTTTGTCAGTCACGCCAAATCCTCTATGCTCTTCAACTTCCCACAGGAAGAAGCATCCAACCTCTCCAAAGATGTCAGCATTTCAAGATCTTGCAACTCATGTCAACCAACTCTAGCCTTACTAGTGTTGTTGGAAATATTCCAATGTTCTGAAGATCATAAGAATTCCCAATTTCGATATGTTGAAGGTTAGGGAAAACACCCCAAGGAAAGGACACTTCTACGATATTTGAAGTTAACATGAGTAAGTGTTAAGGTTAAACATCCATCTATTAATGGAAGCATCCAATTTACGAAACACGCTTCGCCCTCTTGATTCTGGTGACGTTTCTCCTTCTCTTTCAACTTTTTTGAATGACAATTTTTTTGAAGGACAACTATATACTAGTAACTCTTCAAGATTGTCCATATTCTCGAATCTACAATGCATAGACAAACTCTGCGCAGTGCAGTTCAATTCTTTGTCATTGAACCTCTCGAGACTTACCACGCAGTTCACAGACTACATGATTTACTGTGCGTTGTGACGATAACACTTAATAAACTATTTCTTGACACAAAATCAACATTGTGTTATACTTAGCATATGAACTCTCAAACATAACATAATTCATTCATACACATGGATTTGTCAACACACAAAATACTTGATATTAATAACTTGGGCGTCGCGTGCTAATACAAAATACAAAACTATGTCGAGTTTCGGCTCCAACAATTTATGAACAACTTCTGGAATCTTGCAAAAATCCATAGCTTGTGCTCTCAGACTTCTCAAACTCCTCACAGTTGCTACTGCTTCTCTCTATCGACTATTACATTCCTTATCAACTACTTACACACTCGGACTTATATAGACTGAGACCAAAAACTTCCTGTAGAAGTAAAACTAACTAAAACCTTAAAGACGACAATAAATTTCGACTGACTCTCATCTACATAACAGAGCTCGAGAAAGATAAATATCGGCTCATTAAATAAGCTCCTGCTAGCACTCTTTCTTGACATGTATGATAGACTAACGTCTTTTCTTTCCATGACAAACAGAGTCTGCGTAAGCATGAGGCTCACGACTTGTAATTAATATCTCCAACACTCCACCTTAATTATAAGTAGGTGAGTTTGCAAAAACACAAAAATTTACATAAAAAAATCATATTGACATGAACTGTCAAACATCTGTTACTGTGCCGACTCCCAGAAAAGTGTGCAGTCTCTAAAATGCATCCCTTGCAAAGCCTTTGTAAAAATATCTGCGACTTTTTCTTTAGACCTGCAAAATTCTAAGCAAAATTCTTTGTTATTCACTAATTCTCTGATAAAATGATACCTTGTATCAATGTTCTTGGTTTTCTTGTGAAACACATGATTCTTTGATAACATTATGGTTGAATTGTTGTCACAAAATATTGTAGTTGCTTCATGTTGTTCCTGCAACAAATATTTGAACATTCTTCTCATCCACATATCTTGATAAGCTATGCTTGTAGCTGCGACGTACTCTGCTTCTTTTGAAGAAAGAGTCACCATGGGTTGCTTCCTTGATGCCCATGACACTATACCTGTTCAAAAATGAAATGTGTACCCATAGGTACTTTTCCTGTCATCTATGTTGCCTCCACAATCATAATCAGTGTATCCAATAAGTCTAAAATCTTCTGAAGTAGAATACTTAATGCCAAAATCTTTTGTTCCATTCACATATCTCAGAATTATTTTTCCTTCCTTCCAATGTGATTCTTTTGCAATTTCCATGAACCTTGAAATCGGGCTCACTCCATACATAATATCAGGTCTTGTTGCTGTCAGATACATAAGACTACCTGCCATTCTTTTAAATAGTGTGGGATCCACCTTAGATCCTTCATCTTCTTTGCTTATCTTCAATACTTTTATGACAAGTGTTGGGGCTTCTTTGGAATTTATCATATTGAATCTTTTCAAAATTTCATGCACATACTTATATTGTGAAATACATATACCAGACTTGGACTGATGAACTTCAATACCCAAAAAATATTTCATAAGCCCCAAATTAGTCATTTCAAATTCATTCTTCTTGACTGACTTAAATTCTTCTATGTCAAAATCACCTGTAAAAATCAAATCATCTACATATAATCAAAAAATTAACATGTTACCTTGTTGATTTTATTGGATGTACAGTGTTGGCTCAGATTCACTTCTCTGAAATCCATTCTATGTGATGTAGGAATCTATGCGACTGTACCAAGCTCTAGGATCTTGCTTTAATCCATGCAGTTCCTTCTTTAATATGTATACTTTGTTCTCTTGTCCTGGGATCTCATAGCCTTATGGTTGTTCCACATATGATTCTTCTAAATGTCCATTCAAAAAAGTAGACTTTATGTCCATTTGATAAACAAGCCATTTATTCTGCACAGCAATGGCCAATACAGTTCTGACTGTGTCCATGCACGCAACCTTGCCTTGTGCTTATACACATTTCCATCTGCATATTGCTTGGTTTTATAAATCCACTTGAAACTTATCACATCCTTGTCCTCAGGTACATCTACCAACTTCCATGTCTGATTATTATCTATGCATTTAATTTCTTCATCCATAGCTTGTGCCCATATATCATCTTTGACAACTTCTTCAAACGTTAAATGATAATCTATTTGTGAAAACAGAGAAAAAACTGAAAACGAATTTGTTGTGTCAACATTATAGATGTCGCGCAGACTTATTGTCTTCCTTGGTAGCAAACTTGCTAATGTTGGATATGTAGATGTAGAACTACTTGCACTGCTTGTTGGAGTTTGTTGCGCTCTCGGTGTGGACTGCGCACCTACAGATCTCACTGGAGTAGTCTACGTTGTGATTTATGTCGCAGTTCCTGGTGTAGAAGGAACTGTGCACTAACTTATAACTAGTGTTTGAACCACTTCTTCTTCTGTTTCATCATGCCCAATAGCATCAATGATTTTCATTGTTCTTTCTATGCTTCCATCCCATGCTTCATTCTCCACAAATTGAACATTGCGACTAATTATAACTTTTCTTGTAATAGGATCATACAACTTGTATGCTTTTGTATCTTCAAAGTATCCAACAAATATGCATTTATGTCCTTTGTTATCTAGCTTATTTCTCATCTCATCTGGAACATGTGTGTATGTGACACAACGAAAAACTTTTAAGTGCGCCACATTATGATTCATACATGTCCAGGCTTCTTGAGGAACTTTGTTTCTCACACTCTTTGCTGGAAATATGTTCATAATGTACACTGCAGTTTCTACTGCCTCACCCCAATACTCATTTGACAAATGTTTGGCTACCAACATACTGCGTGCCATTTCCATGATGGTTCGATTCTTCCTCTCTGCGACACCATTCTGTTGTGGTGTATATTGCGTAGTGAATTTCTTGTAAATGCCATGAACTTTACAAAAGTTATGAAACTCTCTTGAAACATATTATCCTCCACTGTCAGTTCTTAGAACCTTGATGTAATAACCATGATGCTTCTCTACAAGTGATTTGAATTGTTGAAAACAACCCAATGCGTCAGATTTATGTTTTAAGAAATAAATCCATGTTTTTCTTGAGAAATTATCAATGAATGTAAGAAAATATGTATTGCCTCCTATAGATGGTGTATGCATTGGTCCATAGATGTATGAGTGTACAATTTCCAGTGGATATTTTTCTCTGTATGACTTTCCAACTAGAAATAATTCTCTATGTTGCTTTCCAAAGATACAACCTTCACATATCCCTTTTGGTTTTTCAATTAATGGCAAACCTTTCACCATTTACTTTGTATGTAGCAAATTCAGACCTCAAAAGTTCAAATGTCCAAATATGAAATGCCATAGCCAGGAATCATCTTGCACTTCAGATTGAAATGTTGCCTACATCTCTGCACCATTGTCTTCTTCTTTCTTGAAACTATGTGCACTAACTTTTCCTTCCTTGGGACTGTGCACACTTACTTCTTCACTTCCTTCTTTGAATGCAGTGTCAGATTGCGCATATTTTGTGTCATAGACAACTTGAGTTGTTTTTCTCTTCATGGTTGGTTTCAATGTTAATGGAAACATTTTGTTGCTTGTCATCTGAATTCTTGCAATAAGTTGATTGCTTGGATATTTGTCCATAATCACACAGTGATTATCTTCCATGTAGATTATGTAACCTTTTTGTAACAATTGTCATGTGCTCATCAAATTATGTTTTAGACAAGAAACATAATATACATCAGGAATAACTTTTTTCTCTCCTTTTTTGGTTAAAATGTTAACACTGCCTTTGACTAAGACAATGACTTGGATATTTGTTCCAAGTGTAACTTTAGTTTGGATTGACTTATCCAAACTAGAAAACAACTCTAATTTTATTTTCATTTGATTACTACAGCCTGAATCTAGATACCATATGTCACATGGACTTTCTTGAGCAACATTGCATTTAATTGGGGAAATTATAGGAATTTCTTCATCACGCGCCATAAACATAGCGCTGGAGGGACTATTTTCACTCTGTGACTGATCTTGACCTTGCTTTTTCTGATTATACTATCTCTTCCTGCACTCATATGCATAATTCCCATACTTTTTACAGTAATGGAACTGAATCTTTGATTTATCGAATTTTTTATTACTTGGTTGATTGTTATTTGGATTTTGACCTCTTCCACCAGTATTTCCAGGACTGCTACTGCGTCCACCTCTAGCAGAACTTTTTCCTCTGCCTCTAGATTTAGCTCTCCCCCTTCCTCTTCTACGACTTATAAATGACTGCGCGGAAAATGCATTCTCTAATGAAATATTTGACCTATTTAATCTGTGTTCATAATTAATGAGGGAATCTTGCAATTCATCTAGACAAAACCGACTCAGGTCTTTTCTCTCTTCTAGGGTCACAACAAGAGTATCAAATTTAGGAGGAAGAGTCCTAAGTACCTTCTCAACAACCTTCCTATCTTCTATGGTTTCTCCATGAGACTTAATCTGATTAATGAGGCCAATAACATGGGTATAAAATGAATCTATTGAATCTATGTCTTTCATTGACAAAGTTTCAAAATCTATTCTAAGAATTTGTAGTTTTGAAGTCTTGACTTTATCCATACCTTGATATGAATTTTGTAATATGTCCCATGCTTCCTTGGCTTGCTTTGTTGATGCAACTCTTGGGAGTATGCTTTCATGCATGGCTTGATGTATGTAAAACATTGCCTTTCCATCCTTCTTCCTTTGATCTTTCAAGGCATCCTGTAATATACCAGATATAAAAAGTATGCAGAACAGAAATAAAATGCTAGAAATGGCAGATTAATAGCAATATAACTAGAACAATCACCACAATAGCATTGAAATGATATAAGAAAAACAACAAAAATAGCACTTTGATTCTGAAATCAATGTTCACAAGCCTCTTCGATGGGGAAACCTCCAGTTGAGCAGAGCTCTATTACAATAATATCCAAACTAGAGTTCTAATACCCTTGACTCATATTTACACTAAATATGTCTATCAAAAGAAGCATCTAGAGGAAGATCCTTCTAGAAGAGGAAGCTTCTATTAGGTCTTCTTACATTCGACTTATTCTATTTTATTATAAGGCCTTATTAATATTGACCTTTATTACATCTGAATATATTGTTCTACCTATGTGCGGGTTAGGACCCTAACATGTCCGCCCCCTTAAAAATAGCCTTGTCCTCAAGGCTTGAGATGTGGAAATTGCTGCAGAATGGTAGCTGGTTCCCAAGTGGCATCTGCTAGAGTTGTATCTTTCCACTGGACTAACACTTCCTTGATGGTTCTCTGACACGGGCGACACTCACGCTGGTCTAAAACTGCTTGTGGTTGTAGCCAAATGGATCCTTCCTCGGCTAACTCGGGAAGTTTGGTTTGAATTTGGCACTTAGTTCCAATCACCTTCTTTAAGCATGAAACATGAAAAACATGATGTAGCTTTGAATGAATAGGAAAATCTAACTGATAGGCTACTTTTCCGACATGCTTGAGAACGATATAAGAACCATAAAATCTAGGTGCTAGCTTCTGACAATGCTCGGCCTTGAGGGAAGTTTGCTTGTAAGGTTGCAGTCGAAAAACACATGATCCCATTCTGCAAATTGACGTTCAAAGAGACCTTGATATGCTTGTTGCTTCATGCAATTATATGCCATGACCCAATTCTCTTTAAGGGTATGAAGAATATCCTCTCGAGCTGTAAGTGTTTGGTCAACCGCCTGGACCTTCGAGGCACCAAGTAAGTATGAGAGAACTGAAGGTGGCTTCTGGCCATATACTGCTTCAAAAGGAGTCATGCGTGTAGTTGTATGGTATGAAGTGTTGTACCACCATTCAACTAGGGGTAACCATTGAGCCCACTGATTTTTCTTTTCCAAGGAAAAACACATCAAATATGTTTCCAAACACGTGTTGACAACTTTTGTTTGACCATTAGTTTGGGGATGATAAGTTGTGCTGAGATGCAATTGGGTGCCTTGTAGCTTGAACAGTTCTTGCCAAAAATTGCTTGTGAAAGTTGGGCCGCAATCTGAAACAATAGAGTGCGGCATGCCATGAAGCTTGAATACCTGATCCATGAAAATTTGAGCCACTGTGGATGTTCTAAATGGGTGTTGGAGAGAGAAGAAATGAGCATACTTGGAAAGGCGATCAACAACCACCATGATGAATGATTTATTTCCCGATTTGGGTAAGCCAGTAATAAAATCCATAGAGATGTCCTTCCAAATAGCAGGTGGAATCGAAAGTGGTTGTAGTGTGCCCGGAGATTTGAAGGTTTCTCCCTTGTTGCGTTGACACACATCACATTCAACGACAAAATTATGAATGTCATGTTTCATACCATCCCAGAAAAAAGAATGTTTTACCCTGTCATAGGTTTTGGTGAACCCGGAGTGCCCCGCTGTGGGTGTAGCATGATGCTTAGAAAGTAATGTGGATTTAAGCTTTGATTGTTTACTTAAATACAAACGGCCTTTGTATCGAAGCTCATCATAGAGCCAAGAGTACCCTGGGGAAGATGGAGCATTGGACTGCAATTGTTGGATCAGCTGCGAACTTTTGAGATCTTATAGCCATTCCTAGCAAATGGCTTGGAGCCAATCTGGTACAATGAAGGAAAGAGAAAAAAGGGATCCTTCATCTAAATATTTTTGGGAAAGTGCATCCGCAACCACATTGTCTTTGCCTTTCTTATAAATGATCTCATAATCATATCCAAAGAGCTTAGTCACCCATTTTTGTTGCTCCAGGTAGGAAATGCGTTGTTCTAGAAAATACTTGAGGCTTTGATGGTCTGTCTTAATTTGGAAATGTTGCCCCAACAGATAAGGGTGCCACAGATCAACGACATGCAGAATATCCAACATTTCCTTTTCATAGATTGATTTGCCTAGATTTATTTCAGATAGTTTCTTGTTGGTAAAGGCCAAAGGCCGACCCTCTTGCATAAGGACAACACCAATTTCTTTCCCTGAGGCATCACATTCTAGGACAAAGGTCTTTGTGAAATCAGGAAGGGCCAGGACTGGAGTGGTGCACATGGCCATCTTCAAGGTTTGAAAATCTTGAGCAGTGGCTGGAGTCCAAGTGAAAGAGTTCTTTTTTAGGAGAGTAGTGAGAGGTGTTGCAATCTTTCCATAATTCTTAACAAACTTCCAATAATGCCCTGTTAAGCCCAGAAATAGACGCAATCTTTTGAAAGTCTTTGGGTGAGGCTAGTCTGCATAGCTTCAATATTTTTAGGATCCACCCTGACGCCATCCTTGCCAGCCACATGACCCAATTATTCTACTTTTGAGGCGCCAAAAGCACATTTAGACTGTTTCAAGAAAAGTTGGTGCTGAGAGAGTAGATGGAGAACGCGATCCACATGAGCAAGATGGTCTGTCTAGGTTTTTCTATAGATGAGGATATCATCAAAGAAAACTAATACAAAATGACGGAGAAAAGGATGGAAGACATGATTCATGAGGCTTTGGAAGGTGAAGGGGGCATTACACAAGCCAAAGGGCATGACCAAAAACTCATAGTGGCTCTCATGAGTTCTAAAGGCAGTCTTGGGAATGTTTTCCTCTTTCATACGTATCTGTTGGTAGCCCGAATGAAGATCAAGTTTAGTAAAGAATTGGGCGCCACTCAATTCATCAAGGAGGTCATCAATGACAGGAATGTGAAATTTGTATTTAATGGTAAGTTTGTTGAGGGCACGGAAGTCAATACACATTCGCCAAGAACCTTCTTTCTTCAGGACCATGACCACATGAGAAGAGTAGGGGCTCGTACTAGGGCGGATAACGCCTGCATTAAGGATTTCCTGGACCATTTTCTCAATTTCATTTTTTTGGGAAAAGGGGTGATGATATGGACGGATATTGGGAGGAAGGCTTCCGGGTACAAGGGGAATGTAATGATCATGAACACCACGGGAACGAGGGAGTCCTTGGGGAGTGGAAAAGACCACTTGATGTTTAGAAAGGATGGCTTGGAGGTATTGCGGCACCGAGGGTGTCTTTGTTGCTTGTATGGCATGGAGTTGGGCAATAACATAAGAATGACCTTTTCTAAGAAGCTTTTCCATGCAATGGGAACTAATGATCTCGGGTGAACCAGCAGTGATGCCTTGGAACTTATATTGGTGGCCCTCCTGGTCAAATTGCATGGTTAATTCATTAAAATCCATGAGAATGGGACTCAAAGTCCTTAGCTAGTCTTCACCCAACACAATGTCACAACCACCCATGTCGATAGAAAACATATGAGATTTCATGTGGTAGTCCCCAATTTGGAGATGCACATTTTCACAACACCCTCCACATTTCATGGAGCCACCATTGGCAATCATGATTTGGAAATTATTGACGACATGGATGTAGCAATGAGTTTCTTGGGCAATGCGGCGATGAATAAAATTATGGGTGCTTCCACTATCAACCAGAATGATGACCTTTCGATGCTTGATGTAACCGATTAGCTTGAGGGTTTGGGGAGCGTAGAAGCCAGTGAGAGCATTGAGGGAAATGACCGGTTCTACTTCGGGAGAGTCTGAGGGAGGGTTTATGTCAGTGGTTTCAAGTGACTTAGTCACAAGGGGAGTTTCAACATCCTCTTCCGAGATATCCTTGGAGATGGCCATCAAAATCTTTTGTTCCTTACACTTGTGGCCCGAGAAATATTTTTCATCACAATTATAACAAATTCCTTTGTGTTGGCATTCATCCATTTCATCCCTGGTCAATTTTTGGATCTTTAGTGGAGCGGAGGGAGTAGTGGGATTTACTGGTTTAGGACGAGGGATAAAGGAGGGTTTTTGGTTTTGAGAAGATACAACCTGTTGTGCTTCTTTAGCTCTTTTAGTAGCCTCTACCCATCTCTGAGGCCGAGCCATGAGGGCATGGGCCCGAATCTCATCCTTGAGGCCACTGATAAAACACTCTCAGAAAAAGGCATCAGACATGCCCTCTGTTCTAAAATCCAGGCACTCAAAGGAAGCTATAAAGTCTTCCACTGTTCCTGATTGTTTCAACTTTGTCAAACGGTCCAAATGGTTGGTGTCAGTGTCAAAGCGTTCATAAATCTTTGTGACAAATTGTGTCCAAGAAATATACCCTTGACAGGAAGTTTTTCTCCATTGCCACCATTGCCAACGTTCTTGATCTAGATGGAGAACACCATACCGGAGTTTGACCAAGTCATTTATAATGCCGTATAAAGTGAAATAATGTTCCATTTGGTTTACCCAACCAGTGGGTTCCGAGCCATTAAATTTGGCCACATCCACCCGTAGAAGGTGTAGGTCACGTTGAAAGTGATGGTGCTGAAAGTTATGGGAATGAGAGGAATGTTCACCGTTAGTATGTGGAGGTGAGTCAGAGGAAGGGTTATCTGTAGGGATCTGAAGCTTGGTGCATAGTGATGAAAAGACAGATTCAAGTTGGGTGGTCAGTTCTTGTTTAATTTCCTCCATTGAGGACTGCATGGTTGTATTGATGGCGACAACATTGGAACTCAGTTGTTTCACTTCTTGTTGGGTCTCAGTGAGACCAGATTGCAAGGTATTGAAGCGAGCTTCCAAGACTTGGCTACGAGTATGGGCCATGAGGACGAGGGAACTGAAAAGGGGTAGGTGGGGTCAAAACGTTTGCTGAATAATGATATGTATGAATGGGATAAGGGTGAAGAGATGAATCCAATGGAATAGGTCTCAAATAATGGTGAAAAAATTTCCAGACTTTTTTTTTTTTACAACTGCGAAGTTATAATCCGGTCCGAAGAATACTGGAGTGATGAAATTCCAAAATTCTTAACCAAGAAGAAATGTGGAGTGATTTGGGAACCTGAACACAGTTGCGTGACAATAGATCTTGTATGTTTTAAATTGTTTATGTTTCTGTCCCCAAGGGTTAGGTATTCAAGGGTTCTACAGACAAGGGTTTTCCCTGTGCTATAGCTCTCTGATATATGTGCGGGGTCCAACTGTAGTACTTGGCCCAATATCTTAGGGCACTAACTAAGGAGGATAGACCATACCCTTAGCCATACTACCCGACTACCCAAGTACTAGAGAGTATCTTCCCGAGTGTTGTTCTCGGTGGCACTATAGCAGTCAAGCAGCCGATCGGTTTATCTAAAAAGGTCTTCGGGTAATCTAGGCCGATCCGTACACAGGTGTTGTCTGATGCACTACCACTCGAACGGGTACCAACAGGGGTTACAAGGGTGGCCAACAAATGTGCGCTTAAGTACCACTTGTATTTCTTGCATGTATGAATCCCTAACTGTGGGTTTATGCGCGTAACGATAGATCTTTGTGGCTTAAAAACGTCGAAATACGTCTCTACCCTGGAAAAAAAAATTTAACCCACACTTTTTTCCGAGGAAAGTTCTTTGATACCACTTGTAATATACCAGATATAAAAAGTATGCAGAACAGAAAAAAAATGATAGAAATGGCAGAATAACAACAGTATAACCAGAACAATCACCACAATAGCACTGAAATGATATAAGAATAACAACATAAATAACACTTTGATTCTGAAAGCAATGTTCACGGGGCTCTTCGAGGGGGCAACCTCTAGTTGAGTAGAGCTCTATTACAATAATATCCAAACTAGGGTTCTCATACCCTCAACTCCTATTTATACTAAATATGTCTATCAAAAGAAGCATCTAGAGGAAGATCCTTCTAGAAGTGGAAGCTTCTATTAGGTCTTCTTACATTTGATTTATTCTATTTTATTGCAATGCCTTATTAATATTCACCTTTATTACATCCGAATATATTGCTCTACGTATGTGCGGGTTAGGACCGTAACACATCCTTCTCAACTTGTGTGAAAACAATGTACACTGCCCGATCTGTTGGTTCCACATAGCCATTCTCGACTATTTCCCATACATCTTGACCATGAAATAACACCTTCATGGTCAAGGAGCATAACTCATAACTTTTTCCTGTAAAAGTGGGAGGTTGCAGATTTGAAGAAGAAGTCATGATTTCTCCTTATGACAGAGCTACTACTCTTGAAACTTGCTCTTCATCAACCTACTTTGATAGAACCTTCTCTGATTAACTTTCTCTGATACTAGATATTGGATCTACAATGCGCACAAAAACTCTACACAGCGCAGTTGCAAAATTTGCGCAATTCAATTCTTTGTCACTGAACCTCTCAGGACTTACCATGCAGTTCACAGACCGCACGATTTACTGGACGTTGTGACGATAGAAAATAAACTATTTGTTGACACAAAATCAACATTGTGATATACTTAGCATATGAACTCTCAAACATAACATAATTCAATCATACACATGGATTTGTCAACACACAAAATACTTGATATTAGTAACTTGGGCGTTGAGGGCTAATATGTTTCAACTCCAACACATATACATCACCTGTAGTGGAAGAAGTTGCACTGGGCAGTGCCAAATTCTCAAGTTTGTCAATCAAGTCAACAGTCCAACGCAATTAGGCAAACAAATCAATTTTTCGCAGTTATAGAGACACAAATGCTTCAAACTCCTTAGCTGAGCGAGAAAGGGTGGTAGCCTTTCCAACAAAGAACTTCCCAAATACAATTTCTTAGGTCCCCAATCTGACTTGGCAATTCTTTTAAGTTCGTATCCGTCGCATGGATTTCCGCAAGATCGGTTGATCTGTGACTCGGGGAGGCAACAGTTCAATTTTCTTACAACCACCAATATGTAAGCATTCAAGCGTGTTGATATTTCCAAAGGTTGCATTTGATAGGGTTAAATGGGAACAAGCGTGTAATCTCAGATATTTAAGTCGCATTAAATTCCTGAAGGAATTTGGAAGTGTCTCCAAATTGAAGCAGTTAGTCATGTCAATATATTGGAGGTTCCCTAACTTCCCAAAGGAATCTCGCAGTGACTTCATTATTTTATAGTTAGTTAATTGCAAACATTTCAAGGACTGCAGATCACAGAATTCATCGGGCAAAATTTCAAGATTAATTTCATCACAGCCTCCAGATTCCAGGATAATTTTTTGGAGATGCTTCAGTTGTCCAATGGATTTTGGAAAATGCGAAAGCGAAGTGGTCCCTCAGAAGTTGAGGTGCCTTCAATGTTCACGTTTCCAATGTGAATTAGACACTTTGGTTATCAATTTCTATGCATTGTGGCAAATATATAGATGCAAGAATGCTAATAGGGATCCTTAGAATAAAAGAAAACCAAAAGAATCTTTTGACTACCTAACTCTCGTGTCACCACAATGTTTCCAGTTGGCTCCCCTCTATTTCAAAAACTTTTATTTTCTTTATTGGAATCCAAGAAGGTAGGAAGGAGTACGGGCACTTATACCTATGGAAAATGGAGGTCAATCGGGGTTTGGGATTTCGGCGTTTACGAATGCTCAACCCAAAACAAAACACCCCAACAATTGTCGAATCGCGAAGTCGCGAGAAGGCTGTGGGCCCAGCACCTCGTGGTATTGGGTATCGGCGTTTGGAAGTGCCCGACACAAAAGAAAAATGTAAGGATCCCCCGATTCGCGATATTGCGAGAAAAGTGTGGAGCCCGCTACTTTGGGTCTCGGCGATTTGAGAGACAAAATACAAGATGCAACGATTGTTGCAAAGTCCCGATGTGCGAGAAGAAGATGTGGGGCTGGGCACTTTGGGTCTCAGCAGTTGGAAATGCACCTAACACAAAAAACAACGTAAAATGAATATTCATGATATTACGAACAAGCCATGAGCTCAACACTTGGATATTTGTGGTAATTTCCATTTGGATGATGATCGACTCAATTGTTCAAACCGACAGATGATTCAAAGAAGAAATTGCTAGAATAGAGTTTACAAACTCAATAACTCAAAATTATAAATGTCGAGCACTTCAATAACATAATTTTATTCAGAAATTGCTTTTGAACTTCTTGTTTGTCATCCTCCATATCTAAATTACGATTACAACTGTGGTATTTAAACATTAACAAAAATGCCCCTTCAATCTTCTAAAATATTTTAATCAAGGCGGTGTTGGAATTCAGTTTCCTTGAAAGGTTAAGGCAACCATCGTTTAGGCAATGTAATACAGAATATATATCGGTGGTTTAACCCTCGAGTCTTGAAAGGTCAAGACGACCATCGTTTCATCGTTTACACAGACGGTGAGAAATGATTACATCCTGACATACTCCCTCTTAATAATTTCAGAATAAAAACAAAAAACCTGTAAAACAAAATTGTTGTAAACAAATGCATTACAGCTTGCAAACCCCAATATTACTTCTATGGATTTTAAACAATTCATTTCCTAAAGGCTTCATAAATATGTCTGCAAATTGTTCTTCAGATCGGCATAAATGAACAGAAATTTCATTTCCATTTACTAGCTTGCGAATGAAGTGATACCTCGTATCAATGTGCTTACTCTGTTTGTGAAAGACGTGATTCATTGATAGTGCAATGGCAGATTTATTGTCACAGACAATTTGGGTTGCATCATTCTCGTCATGCAACAATCCATTCAATACCCTTCTCATCCACAGAGCTTGACATGCAACTGCAACTGTTGCAACATACTTTGCCTTAGTAGAATATAGAGTCACAACAGGTTGTTTCTTTGATGCCCATGCCATTGCTCCAGATCCAAGACTGAACACATAACCAGATGTGATCTTCCTATCATCAATTGAACCTGCAAAATCACTATCAGTATATTCAATCAGATCAAAGTTTAAACTTGATGTGTATCGAATACCAAAGTCAGTTGTTCCAGCAACATATCTCAGGATCCTCTTTCCTGCTTGCCAATGAGTACTCTTCGGAGTCTCCATCAATCTTGAAATCAAAATTACAACAAACGTTATATCAGGTCTGGTTGTTGTTAAGTACATAAGGCTTCCAACAATCTTCTTATATAGAGTTGGATCAACATATGATCCCTCATCATATTTCTCAGTTTAATACCAGTTTCCATAGGTGTTGTGGTTGGTTTACAATTCAACATTCTAAACCTTTTCAATACTTCATTTGCATAGTTAGTTTGACAAATGAAAATGCCATCATCAGATTGATCTACTTCAATTCCAAGAAAATACTTCATCAATCCTAAATTAGTCATCTCAAACTCTGTTTTCATGGCATTTTTAAAATCATCTACAGATAGATCTCCAGTAAAAATCAGGTCATCAACATACAAACAGACAATCAAAATTTTACCATTCTGGTTTACCTTTGTATACAGAGTTGGTTCACTTGGACTTCTGTTGAATCCAACACTAATCAAGTACTCATCAATTCTGTTATACCAAACTCTAGATGCCTGCTTCAATCCATATAAATCCTTCCTTAACTTGTAAACTTTATTTCTATGCTTATTAATTTCATAACCTGGAGGTTGTCTTACATAAACCTCTTCTTCCAAATATCCATTTAAGAATGCAGACTTAACTTCCATCTGATGCATGATCCATTTTTTCTGAGCTACAATAGCTAAGACCATTCTCACAGTGTCAATTCTTGCTACAGGAGAAAATGTTTCATTGTAATCAATACCAGGTTGCTGACTAAACCCCTGAGCTACAAGTCTTGCCTTGTACTTTTCAACTTCACCATCTGCATTCAACTTAGTATTATAAACCCACTTAACACCAATACTGTTCTTACCTTCAGGTAAATCTACAATATCTCAAGTGTTATTTCTTTCAATGGAATCAATCTCCTCATCCATTGCTTTTATCCAGACATCCTCTTTAGCAGCTTCATCAAAACTTACAGGATCACATGCCATTAATGCAAAATTTGAAATATGATCTACTTCTTCATTTTGATCATACAATTCTCTTAATCTTCTAGTCTTCTGTCTTTTAAATCTATTTCTTAATGAAGCTAAAGTGGGATTTGATTCACTACTTACCTGTGAATCTGATTGATGTCCACCATGTCCAGATGGGTCACCATGCTCATGAGTTTTGGGCGTTCTAAATTGAGATGGGCTAAAATCTGGTGCTTTCCTTGTTGGACTTATTGTTGTAGGTGTATGTTCATGTGGAACCATCTATCCATCTCCTACAGCCTTCTCAGCTCCATCATCATCTTCACGGGGTAACACAACTCCCTCTGAAATTGATTTGTCAATACTTCCATCTCAGGCTTCATCTTCTTTAAATTGAACATCTCTATTCATTACATATTTCTGGGTGATGGGATTGTAGAGTTTATATGCCCTAGACTCTTCACTATATCCAACAAAGATACATCTCTCGCTTTTGTCATCCAACCTCCTCCTCATTTCTGCAGGTACATGACTAAATGCAACACATCCAAAAATTCTGAAATGAGAAACATTGCAAGGCTTACCATCCTAGGCTTCCTGAGGTACACGATCCCTCACAGTCTTGGTCGGACTTCTATTCAAGATAAAAGCAGAGCAAAGAACTGCATCTCCCCAATATTCATTTGAAAGATGCTTTTCTTTCAACATGCTTCGAGCCATGTCCATGATGGTCTGATTCTTCCTTTCAGCCACTCCATTCTGATGTGGAGTATATCGAGCAGTAAACTGCCTTTTAATTCCATGAAGATCACAAAATTCAATGAATTCATTAATTTTGTATTCACCTCCTCTGTCAGACCTTAAGATTTTAATGGTTTGACCACTCTCATTCTCAACCATAGATTTAAACCTTTTGAAAACATCAAAATCTTCAAATTTCTGTTTCAACAAATACAGCCAAGTCTTCCTACTGAAATCATCAATGAAAGTCATTAAATAAACACAGCCAGCTAAACAAGGTGTTTGCATAGGTCCACATAAATTTGTGTGGAGAATTTCCAATGGAGCTTTTGCTCTGTAGGAAACACCTGAAACAAATTTCTCTCTGTGATGCTTCCCAAGTATACAGCTCTCACAAGAGCTTGCAGGTTGTTGAATACAAGGTAACCCCTTTACCATCTGTTTCTTCTGTAACATATCTAAGCCACCAAAATGTAAATGACCATATCTCAAATGCCATAACCAAGATTCATCAAAGCTTCCAGCTTTATAAGCATTCAAAGAACCACTCAGATCATTTTTCATAACAAGTGGAAACATTCTATTCATGGTCATCTCTACTTTTGCAATCAACTGTTTGCTGGGAAATTTATCATAGATTGTACATACGTTGTTCTTGAAGAACACTCTGTACTTTTTCTCCAACAGTTGTCCAACACTAATAAGATTACATTTTAGACCAGGCACAAAATAAACATCGTCAATATTTCTTCTCTGATTATTCTTAGTGTAAACTGGAACTACACCTTTACCATTAACTATAACCTTACAGACATTTCCCAGTTTTACTTCACACTGAATACTATCGTCAATAAATGAAAATAAATCCCTATTACCAGTCATGTGGTTACTGCAACGACTATCCAAAAACCAAATATCATTAGCACTTTCCTGAGTGACATTACAAGTAAAAAACAAAGGATTTTGATGATCCTTAGACTCATTTGCAATATGTGCAGACTGATTTCAAGCATCTACCTGTTTCTTCCAACATTTGTTAGCAAAATGCCCAAACTTCTTACAATAATAACATTTTACTTTAGTTTTATCATACCTCTGATTTTCTTGCTGCCAGGGTTTGTTGATGCTCCCTCTTAAATTAGGAGGATTCTGTTGGGACTTCTCCTCAGACAATAATTCAGTTATGTTGTCCCTTCGACCAAAAAATCGACCTCCTCTTCCACAATTATAAGACCTTCCTCTGCCTCTGCCTCTGGTAACATGTAGTTGGGATTTGAAAGCATGCTCCATGGATCCTTCTTCATATCTAGATATCCTAGATTCATGAGCAACAAGAGAACCAGTTAATTCATCAATTTGCATTAGACTTAAATCCTTAAATTCCTCTATGGGTGCCACAACAGGTTCAAACTTCTTGGGCAAACTTCTCAGCACTTTCTCAATGACTCTCTTATTCTCCATATCATCTCCATACTGTCTGAGCTGGTTCACAACACTCATTACTTGAGTCATGAAAGTATCAACACTTTCATTATCCTTCATCTTCAGATTTTCGAAATCCCTTCTCAAGTTCTGCAACTTGACTGTTTTCACCTTGGACACTCCTTGATAACAAGTTTCAAAAATGTCCCAAGCCATCTTCGAAGATGTAGCACTAGCAATCTTCATAAAAATGGATTCATTTAATCCTTCCTGGATTAATCCAAGAGCTTTGTTATCCTTCTTCCTGTTTTCCTTTAGAAAAACACGGTCATCATTAGACAAAGCCAATTTTGCTGCAGCATCAGCTGGCTCAGCATAACCATCAATAACATAAGTCCATAAATCCTCAGAACACAAAATCGTCCTCATTCTAATATACCAGGAATCATATGACTTCTCGTTCAGAACAAGAACCTGAACTTGAGAAGAATTACTACCAGACACAACCATTTATATAAAATTTGAAAGTAATTAAACAAACCTTCACGCAAGAAAATAAGAGAATAAAATTTGGCACTAACAGGAATAATCTACAATGAACTAAGCAATAGCAGAATAGACTGCTAGCTCTGATACCAAATGTGAAAAATGAAGGTCAATTGGGGTTTCGGCATTTATGAACGCTCGACCCAAAACAAAACACCCCAACGATTGCCGAATCACGATGTCGCGAGAAGGTTGTGGGCCCAGCACCTCATGGTATCGGGTATCAGCGTTTGGAAGCGCCCAACACAAAAGAAAAATGCAAGGATCCCCTGAGTCGCGATATTGCGAGAAAAGTGTGGAGCCCGCTACTTCTAGTCTCGACGATTTGAGAGGCAAAATACAAGATGCAAAGATGCAACGATTGTTACAAAGTCCCGATGTGCGAGAAGAAGATGTGAGGTCGGCCACTTTGGGTCTCAGCAGTTGGAAATGCACCTAACACAAAAAACAACGTAAAACGGATATTCACGATATTATGAACAAGCCATGAGCTCAGTGCTTGGAGATTTGTGGTATTTTCCAGTTGGACGATGATTGACTCAATTGTTCAAACCAGCAGATGATTCGAAGAAAAAATTGCCAAAATAGAGTTTACAAACTCAATAACTCAAAATTATAAACATCGAGCACTTCAATAACATAATTTTATTCAGAAATTGCTTTTGAGCTTCTTGTCTATCATCCTCCATATCTAAATTNCTAACACAAAAAACAACGTAAAACGGATATTCACGATATTATGAACAAGCCATGAGCTCAGTGCTTGGAGATTTGTGGTATTTTCCAGTTGGACGATGATTGACTCAATTGTTCAAACCAGCAGATGATTCGAAGAAAAAATTTCCAAAATAGAGTTTACAAACTCAATAACTCAAAATTATAAACATCGAGCACTTCAATAACATAATTTTATTCAGAAATTGCTTTTGAGCTTCTTGTCTATCATCCTCCATATCTAAATTACGATTACAACTGTGGTATTTAAACATTAACAAAAATGCCCCTTCGATCTTCTAAAAGATTTTAATCAAGGCGGTGTTGGAATTCGGTTGCCTTGAAAGGTTAAGGCGGCCACCGTTTAGGCAATGTAAGACAAAATAGAAATCGGTGGTTTAACCATCGAGTCTTGAAAGGTCAAGACAGCCACCGTTTCATCGTTTACACAGACGGTGAGAAATGATTACATCCTAACAATACCAGCAGAGCCATATGAGTTGTGGCGACTATCCAACACTGAATACACTTACTACATAGAAACCTTCAACCCTGAGAAACTACAACTTGCTCAAACAACTTCCCACGAGCTCCATAATCCTTTTTAACGACTGTCGAGACCATCTATTGGCGGAAAATTTTGAATATCAATCATTGCATGTGATCTGATCATATTTGTGGGCTACCATACTGATTCCTCGCACCTAAATTGTTCTCTGGAAACAGTTAGAAACAATATGGAGAGACCTGGAAAGGTTAAGCAATGAAATTGACAAACCCTCAAAGGTCTAGGCTAATTACCAACTAAATCCCCCCTTTCCAGCATTTTGGTCCAAATTGGGTAGTTGAAAATGACAATGATTCCAAAATTACAACTTCATCAATTCAAAATTGTCGTTGAATCATGATTCATAACTTCTGAATACCGAAATCATCGAAATTGCAGTTTAAATCACAAATTAAACTGAAAGATTTTTGTTAGCCAAATTCCTACCAGGACGGTCGGAAATGTGGGGATTTTGAAACGCAACAACACTATATTGAAAGTCATGTAAAGAATAATATGTGTACATATAACATTTTGAAATGCAACAACACAGTATTGAAAGTCTCTTAAAGAGTAATATAAGTACAGGTGATTGGTCAAAGACATTATGACCAAGGCTTTCTGTAGGGCGCCAAAGACGACAGGGACATTCCTAAGGTTCTTTCTCCGCCATATCTCTGCAGAGGTCTCTAACGTGGTCGTGCATTCTTAAACAATTATTACTATCGACCTCAACAAGACATCCGCTCTCTAGATTGCGAAGCCATCCTTCCCACCCGGATCCATCCCATATTCTTATGGCGGTATCCCTGTCTTCTCCAATAAAAAAATAGGCAATGTCCAAGAATATTTGTTTCTCCTCTTCGTCGAGACAATGATAGTTAAAATGGTATCCATGTCTTCTCCATTAAAAAATAGCTTCTCCTCTGCGTAGAGACCATCATAGCTAATTTTAAGTCTACTTATTATATCTTTGGAAAGTATTTTGGAGATTTTGTGCAATTGTGCTTTTCAATACTCCAAATATTTTTTCACAAAGAAATGCTCTAATCACCTTTAGAGATAATGGCAATCCATGGCTAGCATCCAAAAAAATTTCAACCAGTTGTTTAAATCCTATAACATGATACGGTTGTCCAAAGGCATGGGAGCAGAAGAGCTCTTGGGAGTGTTGTCGAATAAGGGCTGCTAGTTTTAAAATAGACGACTCTACAATTCCGGAGCTTGTAAGAACATCCTTATTGCAAGATGTAATCAAAATTAAACCATCGGAATTAAGAACATTCTTTACTGGTAAAAATAACGCATCAAGTTGTTAAAGATGATCCACGTCATCTAAAATTATGAGAGCGTGACAAGGTGACAGATACCTTATGAGCTTCTCTATACCATCATCAATACTTTGCAAGGAATTTAAAGATCTTGTAGCTCCGTTTTCTCTAACATCAGATAAAAAGAAGGATCTATCGTAATTTGATCTCTGTTTGTTGAAGAATTCTTTTGCAAAAGTTATCTTCCCGATTCCACCAAGGCCTACAATTCCGAAAACTCTAGCTTGCCCGCTTTGTTGTTTCTCTAGAACTATCCCCATTTTTCTACTACAATAACCTGTTGGATATTTCGCTACATTAAGGGGTGTTTTCTCAACCTTCTTCAACACGCGTTGCACAACGTTATCTACCAGCTGCCCCTCGTCACTGAATATTAAAAATTTAACGAGTAAGTAATGGCTACATAAGCTATGCATATCAATTCAACATATTGGAAGTTAATACAAACATCGAGAGTTGAGGTCTTACCCATTAAAAGCATTCAGGTGGAAGTTGTGAAAAACGGAGGTCAATCGGGTGTCGGGTTTCGGCGTTTACAAACGCTCGATAAAAAAACATAATACAACACGTTGATTAATGAATCGTGAAATGCGATCAAACTGTGGGCCCAACACTTCGGGTTTTAGGGTTTGCAAACACCCAAAGAAAAAACAAAACGAAACTACAATTGTCGAATCTCAAAACACAAATAGGTTGTTGGCCCAGCACTTCGGGTTTCTATGTTTGGAAGGTGAGTGGCTCTATTACACAAGCACGTGGATGTCCCGAAAGAGAAAACCTCGAATCACTATGCTCCAAATTAATGTGACACCAGGTTTGCAATCGAAAGTAATTACTGTGTTTGCCCAAAACGAATCTTATCAAGAAATAAAACAAGTTTACAAACTCAATGAAAAACAAAATATAAACAGAGAGAATGATAAATTGAGAAGCAGAGAATATAGAGGAGGAGTAGAACAGAAAATAGTATTCAGTATATTAGGTATATGAGGAAAAGAGTACATTGAGAAAAGGGAAAAGAGCTGAGCTAAATAGGCTCAAGAAAATCAAGAACATCAAGAAATGATAGTACAGCTAGCAGTGTACATTCAGGCTATTGAGCTTACATTATATTTAACACTCCCTCTTAAACTCAACAGTTACAAACATCAGCATTGATGATGCCCAGGTGTTGTCTCTGAAAAACAAAAACAGATTTTCCAGTGGATTTGTGAAGATATCTGTGAGTTGATCTCGAGAGCCACAGAATTGAAGTGTTATGTCACCATTATTAACTAGCTCGCAGATGAAGTGAAAGCGAGTGTCAATGTGTTTGCTTTTCTTTTGAAACACATGATTTTTGGATAGAACAATTGTTGAGGTGTTGTCACAGAAGATAGGAGTTGGATCATTTTCTATATGTGACATATCTTTCAATATTCTTCTCATCCACAAAGCTTGACAGGAAGCTGAGGTAGCAGCGACATACTCTGCCTCTGCAGAAGATATTGATACAATTGGTTGCTTCTTTGATGCCCATGAAATCAGGTTCGTGCCCAGGTGAAAAACATGTCCTGAGGTGCTTTTCCTGTCATCTAGATTGCCTACAAAATCACTGTCTGTGTAACCAGAGAGATGATTATCATCAGATTGAGTGTACCATAAGCCAAAATTGAGAGTTCTTGCAACATATCTCAGAATCTGTTTCCCCATCTTCCAGTGAGAATCTTTGGGGGATTCCATGAATCTGGAAATAAGGTTGGCTGCATACATAATATCAAGCCTAGTTGTTGTAAGATACAACAAATTTCCTACTAAACTTTTGTACAGGGTAGGGTCCATTGTAGGGCCTTCATCTTTCTTGCTCAATTTTGTGCCTAGGGGTATAGGGGTTTCTGCTAGATTGCATTCTTCCATGCAGAATCTTTTGATGATGTCTGTTGCATACTTTTTCTGACAGACAAAAATTCCTTTGGTTGATTGATCAACCTCAATCCCCAAAAAGTATTTAATTATGCCAAGATCTGTTATCTCAAACTCAGATTGCATGGCATGTTTAAAACTGGTTAACTCAAGATTTCCAGTATATGTCATGTCATCAACATATAAACATACAATCAAAATTTTACCGTGTTGATCTGTTTTGGTGTAAAGAGTTGGCTCATTTTGGCTTCTGCTGAAACCACTTTTGATCAGGTTAGTGTTAATTCTGTTGTACCAAGCTCATGGAGCTTTCTTTAAGCCATGCAAGGCTTTCTTCAACCGATAAACTTTGGCTGGCTGCTCTTGGACTTCAAATCCAGGTGGCTGATCGGCATAAACTTCTTCTTCTAACAAACCATTCAAGAAAGCTAACTTGACATCCATCTGGTATACTTGCCATTTGTGTTGGGCTGCTATGCCCAATAGAGTCCTTACAGTGTCTAATCTTGCTACTGGAGCAAAAGTTTCACCATAATCAGTACCTAGTTGTTGTGAGAATCCTTTGGCAACAAGTCTTGCCTTGTGTTTTTCAATCTGTCCTTTTTCATTGAGTTTAGTTTAGTAAACCCACTTAACACCAATACTTTTCTTGTGTCTGGGCAAATTAACAAGATCCCATGTCTTTTTCTTCTCAATGGAGTAAATCTCTTGGTTCATGGCTTGAACCCAATGTGGCTCCTTAGCTGCTTCTTTAAAAGATGTAGGTTGACATGACATTAATGCAAAAAGATTGTGTTGTTCAATGTCATCCAACTACTGATGGATTTCTCTCAAACTTCGAGTTCTCTAATTTTGAAGTTCAGAGGATGAGTTTCTGCTTGAAGTTGAGTTAGCCTGAGAATTTTCAGGTTGTCCTTGTACCTGCAATCTTAGAAGAGAAGGTTGAGGTATTGGTTGTCCTGAATTTTCTGTGTTTTCAGCACTGGGCAGCAATGGATTTTGACTATCCATTTGCAGATTTTCAGATTCATTCCAGAGTTGATTTTCCATAAATTTTACATCTCTGCTGAAAATTAGTTTCTTTGAGATTGGATTGTAAAGCCTGTAAGCTTTAGATGTTTCACTGTATCCAGTAAAGATGCATTTATCACTTCTATCGTCAAGTTTCTTCCTTAATTCTGAAGGGATGTGAGCGTATGTTATGCATTTGAATGTCCTTAGATGAGCAACATTTAGCTTTGTCCCACTCCATGCTTCTTGAGGGACTTTCATCTTTAGATTGGTGGTTGGAGATCTATTCAAGAGATAAGCTGAGCATGCTACTACTTCAGCCCAAAAATTATTTGACAAACATTTCTCTTTGAGTAGGCTTCTTGCCATGTTTATTATTGTCTAGTTTTTCCTTTCAACCACTCCATTCTGTTGTGGAGTATACCTGGCTATAGTTTGCATGATAATGCCTTATGATTTGCAGAAATTTGAAAATCCGTTGGAGTTGTATTCTCCTCCTCCATCTAACCTGAGAGATTTTATATATTTGTCACTTTGTTTTTCAGCTTCTTCTTTGAATTCTTTGAATTTTGCAAAAGTTTCAGACTTGTGTCTGAGAAAATAAATCCAGATTTTCCTGCTAAAGTCATCAATAAACGGTAGAAAATAAAAGCTACCACCTATGGACTCTGTTTGCATTGGTCCACATAGGTCAGTGTGAACAAGTTCAAGATGTTGTTTGGCTTGAGTGGAGGACTGTGGAAAACTAGTTCTCTTATGTTTTCCAAGTATGAAAGACTCACATGGGGGATTTTGCTCTTTGAAGATAGGGAGACCTTTGACCATGGAGTGCTTCTGTAGAAGACTTAGACTCTGAAAGGGTAGATGTTCAAATCTTGTATGCCAAACCATAGTTTCATTGGGGGTGGTTGCACTTTGTGCATATGTTTGGATCATATTTGTAGTTCTGAGGGTCAGGGGAAACATCTTATTCTAAGTCATGTGGATTTCAGAAATCAATTTTCTGTTGGGGGTTTTATCATATATCCTAGAAGATGCACCCTCAAAAAGTACCTTATAGCCATGTTCAATGAGTTGTCCTACACTTAGAAGATTATGTTTCAGATCTGGAACATGATAAACATTGTTTATGTCTTTCTTTACATTTTGTTTAGTAAGAATAGGTACAATACCTTTTCCTTAACTTTGACTAGGGAATCATTTCCAAGTGTAATATCAGATGAAATTGAAGAATCAATGCATGAAAGTAAATCTTTGTTATCTGTCATGTGATTGATGCATCCACTGTCTAGCAACCAGAGATCTTTAGGTTGTTCTTCAGACTTGTGGCATGAGAGAAACATACCTTCTGAGGTTTCTCCTGTATGATTTGAGACATGTGCTCTGCCTGAGAGTTGATCTGCTTGCTTCTTCCTACATTAAGATTCATAGTGCCCATACTTTTTGCAATAATAGCATTGTATGCTTGATTTTTCATTTGATCTTCTCCCTCTACCTCTTTGAGGTCGGGAACTCTGATTCTGATTCTGTTGTCTGTGACCTTGGAAATTTTAATTCGGGATCTGTTGTCTGTGTCCTCTAGTGAGGGCTACTTGGACTGCTCCCTCTTCCTTGGTGACCTCTGCATCTCCCTCTGCTGAAAGAGAATTGAGTTTTGAAGGCATTGGAGATTCACTCATCTGTGAGATGCAGTCTGGTCTCATGTGTCAATAGGGAACCAATTAGTTCATCTATTGAAAAACATGACAAATCCTTGGATTCAAGGATTTTTGTTATGACCATTTTGAATTTATTTGGTAGACTTCTGAGGACTTTCTCAACAATGCATTGATCAGGGATGGCTTCACCAGTCAACCTGATCTGGTTTATGATTCTCATGACTCTGGTCATAAACTGATCCACATTTTCAGACTCTGTCATTCTTAAAGTCTCGAATTGCGTCCTCAAAGTCTGCAGTTTGATTGTTTTGACCCGGTCATTTCCTTGGTAGGTCATTTAAGGATGTCCCAGGCCTGTTTTGAAGTAACGGTGCCTGTGATTTTTGAGAAAATCGAGTCATCCACTGAATTTTGAATCCATAATTTGGTTTTATTTTCTCTGTTAATCTTTGTTGCCTGAGCAGTTCTCTGTTGGTTTGTCATGGCGACAAGGTCTGTTGGATCTGGCTCCACATATCCAAGATCCACTGGATCCCAGCACTCTTGTGCTTGCAAGAAGGATCTCATTTGAAGAGACCAAAACTCATAATTCTTTCCAAGAAGAATCGGACCTTGAGTTAGTCTTAAATTGCTAGACGTGGCCATCTTTAAAGAATTTAACAAAACAAAAAAAATTGTTAGAAAATTCCATATTTACCTGTTTCCTGCGCGTAAAACCAGGTCCTCAAATTTCTTGCAGTGACTTCAGACCGAAAAACGCAATGTAAACCACTTGTTTGACTTCGATCTGGCTATATCTGACTATCCCAACACAAGATCTGATGATTCAGAGCTCTGAGCTCTGTTCTTTAGCAACTGTAACACTGCAGCAACTGAAACCCCTCTGATGGCGGAATAGGGCTTTATGAGTTTACTCGAGAGCCAAAGAAAGTTTATCTTCTCATATGACCGTGGGAGGAAAAACCAGGCACTACGGGCTTTCATGTTTCGAGACTTCGCATTTTTTACGCTGAAGGTAGCAGTTCCTTCGAATAGTCGAAATGCAAAATTGCTTCAAGGATCAACGATCCTCGTTGATTTGAGATCAATGGCCACAGTTTCTTTGGAATACCGTGATCAACAATCTATGATCCCCCACGATCGGAGATCTAACGGTCCAGATCTATACTCGATCAACAACTCAGATTATTTCAGAATTTTGTAGTTCGTGATTTCGCGATTTCGGCTGCAATGATTCTAGGTCCTTCGAACTCCCGGGTCCCAAAATGTCGAAAAGGGCTTAACGGGCTTTGGCTCCTCCCTTAGCTTCCGTCCACGTGACCACCACTATGTGTCCACGTGCTTAACGCCAAAGTGTTGCCGGCTTTCACGATTCGGGGATGTGGAGGGGTTAACTCCTTGTCCCTCCAACACCCGGTTGCTGAAAGTCCGAAATCGTATCTACTACGAGATCGACGACTCTGAGCCTTCCTCGATCTAACGATCTTGGTTCTTTCGGGGTTTCGCGATTCGGGGAATCACGATGCAAGCGTCTCATTCCTTTGTCTTTCGAATCCGCAATTGCCGAAATGTCGAAATGTCTTGGCATTGGGATCTGCTGCCACCTATCCTCTGAGATGGACGGTCAAGATCCTTTCGGGATTTCACGACTCTTGAAATCTCGTCACGATGTTCTCCAAACCCCGAACTCTGAAATGCCGAAATTTTGATGGCGCTTGGATCTGCTACCACCTGTCACTCCAGATCCAACGGTTAGAGTGATTTCGGGATTTCTCTTATCAAGGTATGGAGTGCAGTCTCCTCTACTCGTCCAACTCCCAATTCTTGATTTTGCGATAGCATTAGATCGATGGCTCACAATCTTTCTTGATCCAACGAATCACGATCTTTCTTGATCCAACGACTCAGATCGAGTCGTGATTTCGCGATTCGCGAATTCTCACCGCAGTGTTCTCTGACCTTTACTACCTGTGAGTCAATGAAATGCTGAGATCTCGCCACGTGTCCTCCTTAATGGACGGTCCCAACGATTTCGGGATTTCGCGACTTCGCAAGTCGACTTTTCTCCTGTGCGCTCCAGAGGACTAAGCCTCGTTCACTTTCTCCCAGATCCGACGACTATCGGTCCTCTGTGCTAAATCTGACGGCTAAAAATCTTTGGCCTTTTCTGCGTACTCCTCGTCCTTTCTGAACTCGATTAACGCCTCAGATCTGTTAGCAGGACCGATCTTACGGCTGCGACTGCTTGTCCTTTGCTTCTTTAGCGTGTTCTTTGCTGCTTCTGCAAAGAGTTTCTCCTGAAGAAGGAAATTCGTGAATCTTTCATGAATTCTTTAAAGAACTCATGTATCTTTAATTGTTTCTGCCCTTTCAACTCTTCTTCGTGAATCTTTCACGAATATTTAAATGTTCACGATTCTTTATTGTTTCTGCCTTCTGCAGTTTCTGCTTCCTCGCACTTTTTGTCTGCAACGATCTTTTGAGTGGACTGACGGACTGCTCTCCAAGCCTTGTGAAGAAACTGTGTCCCGTGCTCTTGTTGATAGTTTAAGTTGTGCGCTTCTTAGGATCGGGCTGCTCTCCAGACTGTGTGAAGAGGCTTACGTCTGAAGCTCTGATATCATGATAAATTGAGAAGCAGAGAATACAGAGAAGGAGCAGAATAGAAAATAGTATTCAGTATATTATGTATATGAGGAAAAGAGTACATTGAGAAAAGGGAAAAGAGCTAAGCTAAATAGGCTCATGCAAATCAAGAACATCAAGAAATGATAGTATAGCTGGCAGTGTACATTCAGGCTGTTAAGGTTACATTATATTTAACAGAGAATACCTCCGAATGCACAATAGCGACTTTGATTCAAAAATGTGATTTTTCAGATAGCTCAGATTACAATCTGTTTTCCATTTATACAAAAACTAACATTAATTCCCTAATTCAAAAACTGCCCCTTCGATCTTAGAAAATATTTAATTGAAGTGGTGATGGTGTCTCGTGGTGTGCAAAAGTTAAACCGTAACAAATCCACAGATGGTGTCTCGAGTCTTGAAGGGTCAAAACGGCCACCGGTGAAATGATTAATATCTAACAGAAGTCCCTCCATTTTCTGATAGCGTTGGAATCATGTTGGAATCATATCGTAGCTTCTCTTGATTTTTTTCAGAGTCAAATGTTTTCTTGTCTTCGAGGATGCGGAGGGCTTGAGCATACACTCCAATTTCACGCGTCCACCTAAGGTTTGAAGGCTTAACATGGTAGAAGACGGGAATTATGGTTCTCCCACACACCAAGTAGATTTTGAATAGTTTTTAGAGAAAATAGCGATATGGACTGAAGCAGTTACAATAGAGCCATCTATTTGAGAATGTAAGTTGTCACCTTCCTGTAACTCGTCCTTGTCCAGAAAGACTCGCAATCCGTGTACAAGAAGTCGATGGTACAAATGGCTAGTCGATGGTACAAATGGCTAGCTAAGGTTTTCTTAACGTCAATGCCACGATGATTTATAAATACATCGTAGTAGTTTCTGTGGTTGGGCGTTGCTGCAAAGCAAAGGAGACAGAGGTGGAGGTCGTAGAGGAAGCTAATGTATCATGGAATGCCATTCGAGAGAAATAAAACGAGGGAGGATGGAGAGATAATAACAAGATGAAGATTGTGATTCTAGAGGAGTATTCGATATTTATGCACCCATCGGTGCAAAAAGCGTCTCTGCATGTTGGGAATGCGTTCTGGATGCACAATTCTTTTTTAATATAAAATCAAATTGGGAATGCGTTCTGGATGCACAATTCTTTTTTAATATAAAATCAAAACCAGAAGTTTAAAAGACAAGAAGTTTCGTCACTAACCAGTGGTTAAAAAAAAACATTTTCCAACTTGTCAAAATACTTCAAACATGTTACATAAAGATAAATAAGAATTTATTCTTAAAAAATTTTAAACGGACAATAATTTATTAATTACGGAGAATAATAAATATTATAAAATTTTAAGAAATATGTTTTAAATGTTTTTATATTTAAAAAATAATATTTTTCAACTTTTTAAAATACTTGAAATAATAAATATTATAGAATTTTAAAAAATATGTTTTAAATGTTTTGATATTTAAAAAATAGCATTTTCCAACTTTTTAAAATACTTCAAACATGTTGCATAAGATAAATAAAAATATATTCTTAAAAAATTAATTTCTACAATTATTTATTAATTACGAAGAATAATAAATATTATAAAATTTTAAAAAATATGTATTAAATGTTTTGATATTTAAAGAGTAATATCTTAACTTTCATCTATTCCATAATATGGTGTATCTTTAACCATATTAAATCTATATCTATTCCATAATATGTTTTATCTTTCAACCATAATATATTATAATGTTATAGTTGTATCCATAAATCTAAATAATGCTTTAAGTGTAGTTATAGTTGTATCCATAAATCTAAATAATGCTTTAAGTGTAGTTATAGTTGTATCCATAAATCTAAATAATGCTTTAAGTGTATTGGTGTATGTATTATTTAAATGTTATTTAATGAAATCTTTTCTAGAAAATTGACATCTTTTCTTCGATGTATTATGAGGATTTTCTATCCTTATCAATATGAATATGAGAATTAGCATCACTTTTAATGTCTATATTTAATGTATTTGGATCCCACACTCATGATAATATCATTTCCGTGGTCATAGGATAACTTTCTACGTTTTGGCTCTTTTCTCGTGATATTTTTAAGTGATATTTGCTCGAAATGCAACAAGTGATTGTTGGATCTGTAGATCTGAGTGGTTATTTCTATATAATTCGGGTGCTCTTGTGGTTTTTCAGCACGTTGAATCTATTTTTGCATTCAAAAATGCAATTTAAACAACAAAAAATTATGATTCTGTGCACATTTAAGTCGTTGGATTCTGGCGAAAAAAGACAAAACACGGAATAGTTAGACAATGCCATTTCCTTGGGTTTGCTCTCCAAAACACCAAAACAATTAGTGTTGGGTTATGGGTTTAAATGTAATGGCATGAGAAGCCCCACACTTATTAACAAGATTAACCACACTTGTGTGGATCATTGACAATTTTGAGAAGAAAACAATAGACATTGAGAAAACCTATGGAAATAAGACCACCTCCTTTTCTTCATGTTCACATATTTCGTCTCTCCAAGAACAATTAATGTGTTGATTCATAGTTCTTTTGTTGGATTGGTAATGTTAGCCCGAGGAGGGTTGGGGGTTGGGATCACAACTATTGCTTCTTTAAATACATACAATTGTTGGTATGTTGCATGCCCACTTACATTTAAAGATCGAAAGTGTAAAAAAAAACTCACACCTATTGAGGATGGTGTATGGAATTGCCAAAGGTGTAATCAACATGTTTTTGAATGTGAATACAGGTCCATTTTCCAGTTCAGCATTGAATACCAAACAAGAAAAATCAATGTTAGATCATTTCAAGAAGTCGTCGAACAACTTGTAGGTGTTTCTGCTGAGAAGTTATATGAACATGAATATAAGGGAAATACCAAAAAAATCACGGACATATTTGGAAAGTTGTTCTTTCATAGCTACTTGTTCAAACTAGTAGTGCATGAACAAACATTTTCCAATAAAAAAAAGATCAAATGCATCTTGATTTCATGTGATAAAATTGATCACATATCAAAGCCAAAAGAGGATATCTTGATCCCTAAATTGTTGGTTAAATAGTTCTTGCAAAGTCATGTTATGGTTGTTTCTTTAAAACACCAACTTGCAATTTCCCTACTTTTGTGCATATACATATTATATAAATTGTTTATGTTTTGGAGTTTTTTTTCTTCGTTATAACATTTATATGGAAGGAAATCCAACCTATGCATTCACTTAAAACATATTTTAAAAAAAAATTCTATTGCTTGTATAACTATTTTCAGAATATGCTTACAAAAACATGCTATCAAACATACAAAATGTGCTATCAAACAACTTGAGTTTTAACTACAAATATTTCATTGTTTCTCTTATAGGCAATTCCATCTGGCACAAAAAATGCCCGAATGTTCCAAACTACAAAAACAAACACCACATGTGAAGGACTCTCAAGATCATTAGAGAGGCATGTTCTGTTTCAAGAGGCATTCCATCAAATGCTTCACGCAAAAAATATTCACAAATTCAACTTCCCAACAAGACTCTATACAATCACCAACACCACACAATTCATTCTACATAAATAAACCAAAAAAAAAGAAATAGATGGAACAATGACACTATTAATACAAAAACTACTAGCTCGTTCACCACTCCTCTATCTACATCTAGGATCCAACAAAATGAACAACGTTGAATAAAATATATAAAAAAAATAAGAATTGGAGAGACTTAGAGAGACATCACTTATAAACCAAAACCAACCTTCTGTGGAATTGTCGAAACATGTTCTAGAACATCAACCCCATACACATGCTTCCCAATATTTTTGAAAACGTATTTATGCCTTGTCTAACATACATGCATGCACTACATGTATGTAATCATATCGTGGCAGTCTTACTCGCCCATCTCCAAATGGAAACATGTGTACTCATTGTCATAGAAAAAATAATGGTCATGATTTCTCCAAATGGAATAATATGGACTCTAGTGACCAACCAAAATTCCTATCAATACTTACACAAGTTGAGGAAATGCTAATTGCTCTAGTTAACCCCATCTTACAAGACGCTCGAGGTGGAAAATACAAATATAGTGGTCACACTATTAGTTTCCCACAATAAATTGTCCACATAGCAACTTTTCTGCCACATCACCTTTCACATCTTGATATCTTGGTTGACAAGAGACATGGAGGAAAGGGGAAATGTTATGATTGTTATGTGACAAAATCTCATGTCATCAATGCATTGCTCTACAAGATGAGAAATGACAAATATTACAATGACGTCCAAATTGACCAAAACCCGCTTGCATCACTTTCCACCACACACACCAATGTCTCCTCTCACCTCCATTTTGTCTCTATAGAAACTTTCACTTCTCCCACTGAAGAGCCAAATATCGCAGATTTAGAACACCATGATGTTTTCCAAGATGAGCAACAAATGGCTTCCTTTACCTCTAGATTTCCTAATACACAACGAGAGATTGAAAAAATAAGAGCATTTGTTAATAGTACATATGATTTTTCACAAAATACAATTGAATGGTCGATAATTGGCCTATCATCAATCAATGAGTACAACACAGAGGGTCTATTTGACATGGCATTTCCTGCTCTTTTCCCCACCGGAGATTCCCTACCTCTCCAACCATGCAGGAGAAACATACCACTTGATAGCTATGCAATACACTTGATGATATACCATGACAATAGGTTTGGTAGTCATCCCCATTTTAGATGCTACCTCTGCAATTTGATTATGTGCCATCGAAGTCAATCAACAACTACCTTCTTTGTCAAACGAAGCCAAGATCATAACACACCCACCACAATTCAAGAATTATGTGTGCATATCAAAGAAATACCTGCAGACAAATTCCCAGAACAAGTCATGCGCTACGAAGCACATCTACATGGGACTAGAGCATTATGGATCATGCGAAGGGTTGATCTAACAAAAATGATAACACAACTTCAATTCCCAACCTTATTTTTTACTCTCGGTGCAGTAGACACAAAATGGCTAGACTTGCACGCAGTTATGCAAAAGTGTAGACCTCTTGACTCAATGCTTCACCAACGTTGGTGTACAAACAATGTCATTGATCACCCCCACATTGTAGTTGCCTATATGCACAAAAAAATTTCAATCTTCCATGAGGAGATACTACAAATAAAAATGCACGCAATTAACTATTGATATAGGTACACAATCTATAATACTTGAAATTACCTCTACCAAACCTATACATTTATATGATATGTACTAATAATTTCATATACCTTTTTTAGGTATGAATGGAAACATCGTGGCTCTCTACATATACATGGATTTCTATGGCTTGTTGGTGCTCCAAACATGGAAACATTAAATCGGGAAGACCCAAATCAAATCTATGATGCAAAGAGTTTCTTTGATAACTATGTTACAGCTTGGAATCCTAGAAAAAACCATGACATACACATGGCTATGCATCAATCCATTGAATATGACCCTTGCTTACTATATACAAAGGATATATTTGCATCCAACCCATTTGAGGACTATGAAAAACTCTTAAATCAAGTTCAAACACATACAAAGTGCAATGAGAAAACATGTCTCCATAGAAAAGGGGCTACCCTTGAATGTAGATATAAATTCCCTTGGAAGGTACAAATGGAGTCATCATTGTACATTGATGAAATGGGTCAAAAGACATATCTTCCGACACACAATGATGAGCGCCTAAACATCCATAATCCTAACATTCTCCAAACATTGAGAGCAAATGTAGATTTCCAAACATTCCTCTCTCGCTATGCAGTTCTAAAATACATTGCCAAATATGCTTCCAAAGTAGAGGGGAGATTAGAGACCTACCACCATATGTTGACCATAATTGCATTTACATCGCATCTAGATGAACCTACCTCAACTTCTTATCGACGTTTTCACTCAAAAGCAATTGTAGATCGGGACATAAGTGCCCAAGAAAATTGTCATATGCTCCAAAATTTACCCCTTGTCACATGTAGTCGCACCTTCACCAAACTCAATGTTGGTCGTCAAATATTTCTTCGAATCTCCTATAATTTTCCTAACTACTTATCTGGATCCAATTTCATTGATGCATATCTAATACGTCCTGTTTTTCTTAACCCTGTATGTTTGCTTGATCTCGCAAAACACTAGACATATAACCAAGAACAAAAAAATGAAAAGTGGAAAAAAAGACACATCTCTGCAATTGTCCATGTATGGACACTTTTCACTACAATACCAAACAAAGATTCCAATACCTTTGTTGATTTCTGTTGGAGTGAGCTACTTTTATATAAAATCTTTCGTTCCTTCTCTGAAGTTATAGGCCTTTCAAAAGAAGACATTGTGGCTATCGGGAGATCATAAGAGATTACTACCATGTATGGCATGTTGATCGCATCCCTATTCCCACTCCTGTTGAACAAACATATGAAGATGAGGATAGACATATTAACATACAACCAAACATGGAGATGAATGAATGGTAGTCTTTATCAAGATTGGCTCCTATAAGAAATATCATCTTCATTTCTCTTGATATGTTGGGACTTCGAGAGATTGATACTTCCCAACCATGGGATTGGCTCGAAGTATCACAAGATACATAAGACACTGCACCAAAATTAATCAAATATAATCGAAGGAATACAAAAATTACTACAAGAACGCAATCTGTTATTTCCTTCCAGAAATGAATTCTCTACACATCAACACCATGCATTCGACATAATCCTGCAACACTTACAAGCAAGAGAACCAAAAGAACCATTGAAGATGATCATCTAAGGCACTGCAGGAATAGGAAAATTATATCTTATACACTACATCAAAGGAGAACTATCTTCTCAAGCACCATCCGGCCATAACCCACTATTGCTTCTTTCCCCTACTGGAGTTGCAACATTTGACATGCATGCAATCACTATACATGCAGGACTTAGGATTCCTATCAAGGACATGAGGCCTTTACATGGTCAGTCCCTTGCAGTGTTCCAAGAAGAGATGAAACATATTCTGTACATTCTAATTGATGAGATGAGCTTCATAGGATCTGGACTTTTTGTACAAACTGAAATTCTCTTGCGTGAGGCATTTCCAGAAAAAAAACCACTTCTCATTCGGTTACTGCTAAATAATTCTTGTGGGCGACTTGGATCAACTGCCACCAAACTTGATGGAAAAATGTCTTATGCAGGATAAACTCCAATGAGGAGCTTATGGACAACCTTTACCACTGTAATCAAGTTGGAAACAATATTCTGACAACAAGGCATCTTTGTCACCCAGTCCCGCTTCCGCCGGTTGTTAACCAACATTCACAATGCTACACCAACAATTGATGATTGGAACCTCCTTCAATCTAGGACTGACAGATTCTTATCCATTGGATAACATCAAATGTTTGATTCTTCAATCCACCTATTTGCAACAAACATTCTTGTGGAAAACCATAACAAGTTCATGCTTCAATCCTTGAATAAGTTAATCGCACGCAGTGTTGCAGAATTAGTTGGTGCTTCAAATGCACACCATCGTGATGATGACCAATTGGAAAAACATGTCTTGTTATGTATAGGCCAACGAGTTATGTTATCCTGCAATTTATGGGTCCGGGCAGGATTAGTGAATGGTGCTCTTAGAGTAGTCAAGAAAATTGTATATGCACCAGGAACTAACCCTCCAAATTTGCCAACATATGTGGTTGTGGAATTTGATAAAAACATTGGCCCTCCATGGGACCAAACCCAACCAAATCATGTACCAATTCCACCCATACGAAGGAGTAACAAGAAACAAATCCCTCTTAAGATGGCCTGGAAATTGACTATACATAAATCTCAAGGCATGACCTTAACAAGGTCTACCATTGACATTGAAAACATTGAACGTCAAGGTTTGGCCTTTACAACAATGTCACACACTACTACTATAGAAGGAATGTGAATAACACCATCATTCTCCTTCGAACGCTATGAAAAAATGAAGGATATTGCTTATGTTTCACTACGAAAAAAAGAAAAGGCACACTTATGTTCTTTGTCACTTACCTTCTAGATTCTTCTACGTTGTAATCGTACTTCTATACATGAGCTGTTAGACATGATCCATACTTCTATACATGAAATGAAATTGTTTTAAATATTTACTACCAAATACCTGTCAATCATACTTTGACCTAAACACTTTGCAACAAATCACTTTTCTACTCATGATTAATATACCATTACAATGCTACTCATAAAATAATATACTTATAAAAAAAAAAATTAAAAATATTCTATATTGTCCTTTTCTGCATTGTCTTTCCCTTGCTTCGGGGGTATGCTAGTTAATAATAAATGCATGCATGAATGAATAAAGACGAACTCCTGATTTTTGAGCGACATTTATTTATTTCTTTAATATATGCACTTTTTTTTCTTTCCAATTACCTCCCCTTCTAGACGTTGATCGAATGATCTATCTGAAATACATCTATAATTTATGTTTTTATCTGGTGTGATGCATTTTTGTTTTCTTTTGGTGTGATGTATTGTGCATTTTTACTGTTTGTTTGATCAATGACACTTCCTTCTTTCTACATATAAATATGAAAACTATGTACCACCCGATTTATTACATGTATTATATTCAACAATACTAATAATATGTGATAGATTGAAATTGAGAAAGAAAAAGATGGCCGAAAGGAATAGAATATGTTTTATTTATTTTTAAATAAAAATTGAATATTTAAATATTTAAAATTAGGTTAAAAATTAAATATAAAAAACATAATTAAATAATATTGAAAATAACTAATATTTATATATTAAATAATTATAAAGTAAATCTTCAAGAATCAACCCATTCTCCTCCAAGACGGTAACTCCACCCTCCTCTTATTGTAACTGACCTCGTTTTGTGCCTCATGTTTCCCTAATTCATGACACATATCATATTCTTGAAATGCCTTGTGATTTTCTACCTTTGCAGAATTTTTACAAAACACTTTGCATAATTTTTACAAAACACTTTGGCCTTGGACTCCATGGATTCCTAAAATTTAATGTTCTACCTTGAAACATTTGTGGAAGATGTTTTAAGTTGTAACTAACAATAACCTAATTGAATGCCATGTTTGATCTCTATTGCTTTATTATATGAGATATACATGGAATTTGAGATTGCGATATCAGAGAACATGACCATCCACAAAGAACCTTACAACGATGGTTGATGACTACATGGTAATGTATTATGGATTACTTTGTATTTAATTTTATTAAATACCTTATTTAAACAAATCTCGACTTGTTCTACTAAGCATCCCTTACTTAATTTGTTCAACAAGGTAAGGATTAATTACTTTGCAATTAATTCCCTTATTTTAATATTTGGATGCAACAATAATGATTTTTTTATCTACACAAAAACCAAGGATTTATCCAATAATCCGTTTTGTGGGGGAGCTCAAAGGACATATAAAAGAACTTAAACCTTCAAATAGGATTTATAGATTAAAAACAAGGATCTATCCAATAATCCGTTTTGCGGGGAGCTTAAACCTTCAAATAGGATATATAGATTAAAAACAAGGATTTATCCAATAATCCGTTTTGCGGGGAGCTTAAACCTTCAAATAGGATTTATAGATTAAAAGTTTTACTTATAGGACGAATATGTGTATGATTTCATGGATTTGTTGAAACATGGATGATTGTTATTGCCTTGCGATGGAAGCCATGATTTGGGGTTAGAAATTGCATATTTAACTCCTAATCCAATTTTGGACTTCAAAATTAGTATGACGCTTTGAACTATGATATAAGCATGGCATGGATAGAGATGATATCTTTTACCACATTAGGATCAAAATTAGTATGATGCTTTGAACTATGATATAAGTATGGATAGAGATGATATCTTTTACCACATTAGTATCAAAACTAGTATGATGCCTTGAACTATGATATAAACATGGATAGAGATGATATCTTTTATCACATTAGGATAAAAGAAATAATTTAAAGGATTATATGAAATATGAATGATTAGTTCAAAATTTGTATGATGCCTTGAATTATGATATAAGTATAGATAGAGATGATATTTTTTATCACATTAGGATAAAAGAAATAATTTCAAGGATTATATGAAATATGAATGATAAAAGAAATAATTTCAAGGATTATATGAAATATGAATGATTAGTTCAAAATTTGTATGATGCCTTGAATTATGATATAAGTATAGATAGAGATGATATTTTTTATCACATTAAGATAAAAGAAATAATTTCAAGGATTATATGAAATATGAATGATTTAGTAGAGCTTACAAATGGTTTACATGTTCATATCCATATTTTAAAGATAAAAAATAAAATTAAAAATTAAAAAGATTATTTGAAATGTGGTGTAAATGTTCATATCTATATTTTAAAGATAAAAAAAAATTAAAAAAAAATAAAAAGATTATTTGAAATGTGGATGATTCTTAAAGCTTAAGAATAGTGTATATGTCCACATCCATGATATGATTCTTACAAATAAAATATAATCCTTATAAATGGAATCATTTACGAATGGTTTAATGTGATATGATTCCAAGGATTAGCTGTAATAGATATGGTTCTTATAAGTAATGTATTTTGACTAAAATTCACAATCCATGTTTTTTATGATCAAAATTTATGTACAATGGATCCTGTAGATAGAATAGTTACCTTAATATAGGAATGTGAGCTATATATAAAGGATTCAATATAATAATAATGGTTTATGTTTTCCTGGTTTGACTCAAATATCTGAAACTTATTCATAATCCATGTTATATTTAGATTTTAACTAGGGATTTGCGTGATTTGTTTGGGGATGTACAAAGATTACTTATATCTATAGGGATTAGCTAAGGATTTATTGAGTCTAATTAAATATCCAATCGAAGTACTTTTATTTTTCCATGGAAAATCTCATAGCAAAACACAAGGGATGATTCTCGACCACAAATGAGATCCCTGGTAAATTTGTTGGTGTGACTAGTGCACCTTACCTAGGGGGATGCAAATCGAGCCCCTACTAACATGGAACTAGCCAAATGTCTAACAAAATTGGTGACAATCGTTTCGTCACTAACCAGTGGTAAAAAAATAACATTTTCCAACTTGTCAAAATACTTCAAACATGTTACACAAAGATAAATAAAAATTTATTCTTAAAAAAATTTAAACGGACAATAATTTATTAATTACGGAGAATAATAAATATTATAAAATTTTAAGAAATATGTTTTAAATGTTTTTATATTTAAAAAATAACAATTTTCAACTTTTTAAAATACTTCAAATAATAAATATTATAGAATTTAAAAAAATATGTTTTAAATGTTTTGATATTTAAAAAATAACATTTTCCAACTTTTTAAAATACTTCAAACATGTTGCATAAGATAAATAAATATATATTCTTAAAAAATTAATTTCTACAATTATTTATTAATTACGAAGAATAATAAATATTATAAAATTTAAAAAAATATGTATTAAATGTTTTGATATTTAAAGACTAATATCTTAACTTTCATCTATTCCATAATATGGTGTATCTTTAACCATATTAAATCTATATCTATTTCATAATATGTTTTATCTTTCAACCATATTAAATCTATTATACAACTAAATCTACATAATGTTATAGTTGTATCCATAAATCTAAATAATGCTTTAAGTGCATTGGTGTATGTATTATTTAATGAAATCTTTTCTAAAAAAACCGACATCTTTTCTTTGATGTATTATGAGGATTTCTTATCCTTATCAATATGAATATGAGAATTAGCATCACTTTTAATGTTTATATTTAATGTATTTGAATCCCACACTCATCATAATATTATTTTCTTGGTCATAGGATAAACTTTCTATGTTTTGGTTCTTTTCTCATAATAGTTTCAAGTGATATTTGCTCGAAATGTAACAAGTGATTGTTGGATCTGCAGATTTAAGTGGTTATTTCTGTATAATTCGGGTGCTCTTGTGGCTTTTCAGCACGTTGAATCTATTTCTGCATTCAAAAATGCAATTTAAACAACAAAAAATTATGATTCTATGCACATTTAAGTTGCTGGATTCTGACGAAAAAAGACAAAACACAAAATAGTTAGACAATGCCATTTCCTTGGGTTTGCTCTCCAAAACACCAAAACAATTAGTGTTGGGTTATGGGTTTAAATGTAATGGCATGAGAAGCCCCACACTTGTTAACAAGATTAACCACACTTGTGTGGACCATTGACAATTTTGAGAAGAAAACAATAGACATTGAGCAAACCTATGGAAATAAGGTCACCTCTTTTTCTTCATCTTCACATATTTCATCTCTCCAAGAACAATTAATGTGTTGATTCATAGTTCTTTTGTTGGATTGGTAATGTTAGCCCCAGGAGGGTTGGGGGTTGGCATCACAACTATTGCTTCTTTAAATACATACAATTGTTGGTATGTTACATGCCCACTTACATTTAAAGATCAAAAGTGTAAAAAAAAACTCACACCTATTGAGGATGGTGTATGGAATTGCCAAAGGTGTAATCAACATGTTTTTGAATGTGAATACAGGTCCATTTTCCAGTTCAACATTGAATACCAAACAAGAAAAATCAATGTTAAATCATTTCAAGAAGTCGTCGAACAACTTGTAGGTGTTTCTGCTGAGAAGTTGTATGAACATGAATATAAGGGAAATACCAAAAAAATCACGGACATATTTGGGAAGTTGTTCTTTCATAGCTACTTGTTCAAACTAGTACTGGATGAACAAACATTTTCCAATAAAAAAAAGGTCAAATGCATCTTGATTTCATGTGATAAAATTGATCACATATCAAAGCCAAAAGAGGATATCTTGATCCCTAAATTGTTGGTTAAATAGTTCTTGCAAAGTCATGTTATGGTTGTTTCTTTAAAACACCAACTTGTAATTTTCCTACTTTTGTTCATATACATATTATATAAATTGTTTATGTTTTGGAGTTTTTTTTCTTCGTTATAACATTTATATGGAAGGAAATCCAACCTATGCATTCACTCAAAACATATTTTAAAAAATAAATCTATTGCTTGTATAACTATTTTGAGAATATGCTTACAAAAACATGCTATCAAACATACAAAATGTGCTATCAAACAATTTGAGTTTTAACTACAAATATTTCATTGTTTCTCTTATAGGCAATTCCATCTGGCACAAAAAATGCCTGAATCTTCCAAACTACAAAAACAAACACCACATGTGAAGGACTCTTAAGATCATTAGAGAGGCGTGTTCTATTTCAAGAAGGCATTCCATCAAATGCTTCATGCAAAAATTATTCACAAATTCAACTTCCCAACAAGACTCTATACAATCACCAACACCACACAATTCATTCTACATAAATAAACCAAAAAAAAAGAAATAGATGGAACAATGACACTATTAATACAAAAACTAATAGCACGTTCACCACTCCTCTTTCTACATCTAGGATCCAATAAAATGAACAACGTTGAATAAAACATCAAAAAAAAAAAAATTGGAGAGACTTAGAGAGACATCACTTATAAACCAAAACCAACCTTCTATGGAATTGCCGAAACATGTTCTAGAACATCAACCCCATACACATGCTTCCCAATATTTTTGAAAATGTATTTATGCCTTGTCTAACATACATACATGCACTACATGTATGTAATCATATCGTGGCATTCTTACTCGCCCATCTCCAAATGGAAACATGTGTACTCATTGTCATAGAGAAAATAATGGTCATCATTTCTTCGAATGGAATAATATGGACTCCAGTGACCAACCAAAATTCCTATCAATACTTACAAAAGTTGAGGAAATGCTAATTGCTCTAGTTAACCCCATCTAACAAGACGCTCGAGGTGGAAAATACAAATATAGTGGTCACACTATTAGTTTCCCACAATAAATTGTCCACATAGCAACTTTTCTGCCACATCGCCTTTCACATCTTGACATCTTGGTTGTCAAGAGACATGCAGGAAAGGGGAAATGTTATGATTGTTATGTGACAAAATCTCATGTCATCAATGCATTTCTCTACAAGATGCAAAATGACAAATATTACAATGACATCCAAATTGACCAAAACTCGCTTGCATCACTTTCCACCACGCACACCAATGTCTCCTCTCACCTCCATTTTGTCTATTTAGAAACTTTCACTTCTCCCACTGAAGAGCCAAATATCACAGATTTAGAACACCATGATGTTTTCCAAGATGAGCAACAAATGGCTTCTTTTGCCTCTAGATTTCCTAATACACAACGAGAGATGGAAAAAATAAGAGCATTTGTTAATAGTACATATGATTTTTCACAAATACAATTGAATGGTCGATAATTGGCCTATCATCAATTAATGAGTACAACACAGAGGGTATATTCGACATGGCATTTCCTTCTCTTTTCCACACTAGAGATTCCCTACCTCTCCAACCATGCAGGAGAAACATACCACTTGATAGCTATGCAATACACTTGATGATATACCATGATAATAGGTTTGGTATTCATCCCCGTTTCAGATCCTACCTCTGCAATTTGATTATGTGCCATCGAAGTCAATCAACAACTACCTTCTTTGTCAAATGAAGCCAAGATCATAACACACCCACCACAATTCAAGAATTATGTGTGCATATCAAATAAATACCTGCAGACAAATTCCCAGAACAAGTCATGCGCTTCAAAGCACATCTACATGGGACTAGAGCATTATGGATCGTGCAAAGGATTGAGCTAACAAAAATGATAACACAACTTCAATTCCCAACCTTATTTTTTACTCTCGGTGCAGTAGACACAAAATGGCCAGACTTGCACGTAGTTATGCAAAAGGGTAGACCTCTTGACTCAATGCTTCACCAACATTGGCGTACAAACAATTTCATCGATCACCCCAACATTGTAGCTTCCTATATGCACAAAAGGTTTTCAATCTTCCATGAGGAGATACTACAAATAAAAATGCACACAATTAACTATTGATATAGGTACACAATCTATAATACTTGAAATTACCTGTACCGAACCTATACATTTATATGATATGTACTAATAATTTCATATACCTTTTTTAGGTATGAATGGAAACATCGTGGCTCTCTGCATACACATGTCTTTCTATGGCTTGTTGGTGCTTCAAACATGGAAACATTAAATTGGGAAGACCCAAATCAAAGCTATGATGCAAAGAGTTTCTTTGATAACTATGTTACAGCTTGGAATCCTAGAGAAAACCATGACACACACATGGCTATGTATCAATCCATTGAATATGACCCTTGCTTACTAGATACAAAGGATATATTTGCATCCAACCCATTTGAGGACTATGAAAAACTCTTAAATCAAGTTCAAAGACATACAAAGTGCAATGAGAAAACATGTCTCCATAGAAAAGGGGCTACCCTTGAATGCAGATATAAATTCCCTTGGAAGGTACAAATGGAGTCATCATTGTACATTGATGAAATGGGTCAAAAGACATATCTTCTGACACACAATGATGAGCGCCTAAACATCCATAATCCTAACATTCTCCAAACATGGAGAGCAAATGTATATTTCCAACCATTCCTCTCTTGCTATGCAGTTCTAAAATACATTGCCAAATATGCTTCCAAAGTAGAGGGGAGATTAGAGACCTACCACCATATGTTGACCATAATTGCATCTACATCACATCTAGATGAACCTACCTCAACTTCTTATCGACGTTTTCACTCAAAAGCAATTGTAGATCGGGACATAAGTGCCCAAGAAAATTGCCATATGCTCCAAAATTTACCCCTTGTCACATGTAGCCACACCTTCACCAAACTCAATGTTGGTCATCAAATATTTCTTCGAATCTCCTATGATTTTCCTAACTACTTATCTAGATCCAATTTCATTGATGCATATCTAATACATCTTGTTATTCTTAACCCTATATGTTTGCTTGATCTCGCAAAACACTAGACATATAACCAAGAATGAAAAAAAGACACATCTCTACAATTGTCCATGTATGGACACTTTTTACTACAATACCAAACAAAGATTCCAATACCTTTGTTTATTTCTGCTGGAGTGAGCCACTTTTATACAAAATCTTTTGTTCCTTCTATGAAGTTATAGGCCTTTCAAAAGAAGACATTGTGGCTAATTGGGAGATCATAAGAGATGACTACCATGTATGGCATGTTGATCGCATCCATGTTCCCACTCCTGTTGAACAAACATATGAAGATGAGGATAGACATATTAACATACAACCAAACATGGAGATGAATGAATGGTAGTCTTTATCAAGATTGGCCCCTATAGGAAATATCAACTTCACTTCTCTTGATATGTTGGGACTTCGAGATATTGATACTTCCTACCCATGGGATTAGCTCGAAGTATCACAAGATACATAAGACATTGCACCAAACTTCATCAACTATAATCGAAGGACTACAAAAATACTACAAGAACGCAATCTGCTATTTCCTTCCAGAAATACATTCTCTACACATCAACACCATGCATTCGACATAATCCTGCAACACTTACAAGCAATAGAACCAAAAGAACCATTGAAGATGATCATCTAAGGCACTGCAGGAATAGGAAAATTCTATCTTATACACTGCATCAAAGGAGAACTATCTTCTCAAGCACCATCCGACCATAACCCACTATTGCTTCTTGCCCCTACTGGAGTTGCAACATTTGACATGCATGCGACCACTATACATGCAAGACTTAGGATTCCTATCAAGGACATGAGGCCTTTACATGGTCAGTCCCTTGTAGTGTTCCAAGAAGAGATGAAACATATTCAATACATTCTAATTGATGAGATGAGCTTCATAGGATCTAGACTTTTTGTACAAATTGAAATTCTCTTGCATGAGGCATTTCCAGAAAAAAAACCACTTCTCATTCGGTTACTGCTAAATAATTCTTATGGGCGACTTGGGTCAACTACCACCAGACTTGATGGAAAAACGTCTTATGCAGGAGAAACTCCAATGAGGAGCTTATGAACAACCTTTACCACTATAATCAAGTTGGAAACAATATTCTGACAACAAGGCATCTTTGTCACCCAGTCCCGCTTCCGCCGGTTGTTAGCCAACATTCACAATACTACACCAACAATTGATGATTGGAATCTCCTTCAATCTAGGACTGACAGATTCTTATCCATTGGAGAACATCAAATGTTTGATTCTTCAATCCACCTATTTGCAACAAACATTCTTGTGGAAAACCATAACAAGTTCATGCTTCAATCCTTGAATAAGTCAATCGCACGCAGTGCTGCAGAATTAGTTGGTGCTTCAAATGCACACCATCATGATGATGACCAATTGGAAAAACATGTCTTGTTATGTATAGGCCAACGAGTTATGTTATCCTGCAATTTATGGGTCCGGGCAAGATTAGTGAATGGTGCTCTTAGAGTAGTCAAGAAAATTGTATATGCACCAGGAACTAACCCTCCAAATTTGCCAACATATGTGGTTGTGGCATTGGATAAAAAAATTGGCCCTCCATGGGACCAAACCCAACCAAATCATGTACCAATTTCACCCATATGAAGGAGTAACAAGAAACAAATCCCTCTTAAGATGGCTTGGAAATTGACTATACATAAATCTCAAGGCATGACCTTAACAAGGTCTACCATTGACATTGGAAACATTGAACGTCAAGGTTTGACCTTTACAACAATGTCACACACTACTACTATAGAAGGAATGTGAATAACACCAACATTCTCCTTCGAACGCTATGAAAAAATGAAGGATATTGCTTATGTTTCACTACGAAAAAAAGAAGAGGCACACTTATGTTCTTTGTCGCTTACCTTCTAGATTCTTCTACGTTGTAATCGTACTTCTATACATGAGTTGTTAGACATGATCCATACTTCTATACATGAAATGAAATTGTTTCAAATATTTACTACCAAATACTTGTCAATCATACTTTGACCTAAACACTTTTCCACAAATCACTTTTCTACTCATGATTAATACACCATTATAATGCTACTCATGAAATAATATACTTATAAAAAAAATTAAAAAAATATTTTATATTGTTCTTTTCTGCATTGTCTTTCCCTTGCTTCGGGGGTATGCTAGTTAATAATAAATGCATGCATGAATGAATAAAGACGAACTCTTGATTTCTGAGCGACATTTATTTATTTCTTTAATATATGCACTTTTTTTTCTTTCCAATTACCTCCCCTTCTGGACACTGATCGAATGATCTATCTAAAATACATCTGTAATTTATGTTTTTATCTGGTGTGATGCATTTTTGTTTTCTTTTGGTGTGATGTATTGTGCATTTTTACTATTTGTTTGATCAATGACACTTCCTTCTTTCTACATATAAATATGAAAACTATGTACCACCGGATTTATTACATTTATTATATTCAACAATACTAATAATATGTGATAGATTGCAATTGAGAGAGAAAGAGATGACCGAAAGGAATAGAATATGTTTTATTTACTTTTAAATAAAAATTGAATATTTAAATATTTAAAATTAGATTAAAAATTAAATATAAAAAACATAATTAAATAATATTGAAANAATTATAAAGTAAATCTTCAAGAATCAACCCATTCTCCTCCAAGACGGTAACTCCACCCTCCTCTTATTGTAACTGACCTCGTTTTGTGTTTCATGTTTCCCTAATTCATGACACATATCATATTCTTGAAATGCCTTGTGATTTTCTACCTTTGCAGAATTTTTACAAAACACTTTGCAGAATTTTTACAAAACACTTTGGCCTTGGACTCCATGGATTCCTAAAATTTAATGTTCTACCTTGAAACATTTGTGGAAGATGTTTTAAGTTGTAACTAACAAGAACCTAATTGAATGCCATGTTTGATCTTTATTATATGAGATATACATGGAATTTGAGATTGCGATATCAGAGAACATGACCATCCACAAAGAACCTTACAACGATGGTTGATGACTACATGGTAATGTATTATGGATTACTTTGTATTTAATTTTATTAAATATCTTATTTAAACAAATCTCGACTTGTTCCACTAAGCACCCCTTATTTAACAAGGTAAGGATTAACTACTTTGCAATTAATTCCCTTATTTTAATTTGTTCAACAAGGTAAGGATTAACTACTTTGCAATTAATTCCCTTATTTTAATATTTGGATGCAACAATAATGATTTTTTTATCTACACAAAAACCAAGTATTTATCCAATAATCCATTTTGTGGGAGAGTTTAAAGGACATATAAAAGAACTTAAACCTTCAAATAGGATTTATAGATTAAAAACAAGGATTTATCCAATAATCCGTTTTGCAGGGAGCTTAAACCTTCAAATAGAATTTATAGATTAAAAATTTTACTTATAAGACGAATATCTGTATGATTTCATGGATTTGTTGAAACATGGATGATTGTTATTGCCTTGCGATGGAAGCCATGATTTGGGGTTAGAAATTGCATATTTAACTCCTAATCCAATTTTGGAGTTCAAAATTAGTATGATGCCTTGAACTATGATATAAACATGGCATGGATAGAGATGATATCTTTTACCACATTAGGATCAAAATTAGTATGATGCTTTGAACTATGATATAAGCATGGATAGAGATGATATCTTTTACCACATTAGTATCAAAATTAGTATGATGCCTTGAACTATGATATAAGCATGGATAGAGATGATATCTTTTATCACATTAGGATAAAAGAAAATGTGATAAAAGAAATAATTTCAAGGATTATATGAAATATGAATGATTAGTTCAAAATTAGTATGATACCTTGAATTATGATATAAGCATAAATAGAGATGATATTTTTTATCACATTAGGATAAAAGAAATAATTTCAAAGATTATATGAAATATGAATGATTCAAATGATTAGTAGAGCTTACAAATAGTGTACATGTTCATATCCATATTTTAAAGATAAAAAATAAAATTAAAAATTAAAAAGATTATTTGAAATGTGGTGTAAATGTTCACATCCATATTTTAAAGATAAAAAAAAAAAATTAAAATTAAAAAGATTATTTGAAATGTGGATGATTTTTAAAGCTTAAAAATAGTGTATATGTCCACATCCATGATATGATTCTTACAAATAAAATATAATCCTTATAAATGGAATCATTTCCCAATGGTTTAATGTGATATGATTTCAAGGATTAGTTGTAATAGATATGGTTCTTATAAGTAATGTATTTTGACTAAAATTCACAATCCATGTTTTTTATGATCAAAATTTATGTACAATGGATCCTGTAGATAGAATAGTTACTTTAATATAGAAATGTGATCTATATATAAAGGATTCAATATAATAATAATGGTTTATGTTTTCCTGGTTTGACTCAAATATCTAAGACTTATTCATAATCTATGTTATATTTAGATTTTAACTAGGGATTTACGTGATTTGTTTGGAGATGTACAAAGATTACTTATATCTATAGGGATTAGCTAAGGATTTATTGAGTCTAATTAAAGATCTAATCGAAGTACTTTTATTTTTCCATGGAAAATCTCATAGCAAAACACAAGGGATGATTCTCGACCACAAATGAGATCCCTGGTAAATTTGTTGGTGTGACTAGTGCACCTTACCCAGGGGGATGCAAATCGAGCCCCTACTAACATGGAACTAGCCAAATGTCTAACAAAATTGGTGGCAATCGATTGAAATAATCCATTGAACTCCTAAAATACCTACTTATATATGTTCTATCGAGATGTCATATGTCAATTTAAAGGAGCATTCTTGATTGTGCTCTGCAAACACAATCTCTTTTAAGCCTATTTTTTGTTTGTTGTTTATATGCTTTGTATACATTCCATTCTTTGTTGCAATGGTGGTGGTCGAATGTTTTTGGTGCATAAAGTGTGAGGTTCATAGAAAAGCTGAGTTGGAGTTTAAGTATCTTATATTTATTTTGGTTTGCAAAATTATATGATGAAGAACCAATTATAGAACATAGTAACATAATTTAAGTTGGTGGTTCGTACACACTTCGGTGCCATAACAACATGTTACTGATTTGATTATGTCTACAGTATTTTATAAGCTGGTGTTTCTTGTTGTCCTTTAGTGCTCCAAGAAAAACGATTACATGTTATCTTTGTGTGTTTGCATATGCGAAAAAATGTCAAGTTGTATGATTCACTATTGGATATATTCAGTATATAGACTGCTTTCGTAGATAATTGGCGAATACATTGGTATACCATATACTTCGACAGATGGACGTATGTCAATAGAATGATTAAGTATCTAGACTATTGTTCAGGGTATGTCATGAATCATCGGTCCTACAAATATGCCATTGATGGTCAGAAGTAATTGTATCTTAAATGGATCAAGTGGTCACTCGAGGTTGATGGTTGAGAAAGTGCATAGTCTATGAGATTTCAAAGTGGGTAGAAATGTTGATGAAGACCACACTAGACAAAGATCAAAGTTTAAAAATATTTTTATGTGATTTCAATATTGTGATTTGTGATTTGTGATTTAAACATTAAGAGGGGATGTTGAAGATAATGCTTCCATAATTGTAACTAGATTTGGTTTATGTTTGTTGGAGATTGTTGAGATATTCTCTCAACCTCTATCTCCTAGTTTGAAATAAGTTGGATCTGGCAACACTTATATCAGTGTAATGTATCTAGGTTTGTATAAGAAATAATATCATTATTGTGTGCATAATGTCTCATCTTCAATTTCCTAAGTAGACAAACACTTCATTACTAAACATATAGTTATTGATGAAGATTGTAAATACTTTAAATCCAATGATACATATCCATCCCCGCTCAAAATTCCATGTTACCTAGTAAGTGGATATTGATCAAAATTCAATGTTGTCAATATTCAAATATTCAATGTTACCTAGTAATTGGATATTGATCAAAATTCAATGTTGTCGATATTTGTAGCACACACTTTATGACTACAAAGGTAAAAACCTTAATATTCAATGTTAACTAGTAAGTAGATATTGATCAAAATTCAATGTTACCTAGTAAGTGGATATTGATCAAAATTTAATGTTGTCGATATTTGTATCACACACTTTATGACTACAAAGGTAAAAAACTTAATATTCAATGTTATCTAGTAAGTAGATATTGATCAAAATTCAATGTTACCTAGTAAGTGGATATTGATCAAAATTCAATGTTGTCGATATTTGTATCACACGTGGGCATTGAAAAACAAGTTGCATTCACACCTAGCGGAAAGGATTAAGCCGAGGTGGCAGATATCGTGATGACAAGACCAATAACGAAACCGGGGATACATTTGAGGTAAGGGCGGGAAGGGAGGACAGCTAGGGTTCGCTGCTCAAGGTCTAGGCCAAATGATATGGTTTGACAACGACTTCTTTCGGGAAGGTTGCATCCCACGAGACGCAAATGGAATTTTGACGACTTCTGACCGGTGATACTTTTCATGCCATTCCTTCTTCTCTAGGGAGCCTGGGATCTCCTCGGTGTTCTAGGCGGAAGCATGAGCGAGAGCAACAGAGGCTGGTGGAGAACCAGGTGGGTAGGCGCCCCTTCTTTCGATTTCTTCCTATTAGCGAGAAAAGAGAAAGTAGGATGGGGAGTAGTTTCATGCCCAACCCACTTTATGACTACAAAGGTAAAAAAAAAAAAACTTAATACACTTGTACTATATAAACTCAATAATTAAAATCTGCAATTTCAATCATTTCTAGCTTACTTTCATACTTCAAAATTGATAAGAAAATATGCCAAAAAACCAATTAAAATAAGTTCGGTGAAAATATCTTTGACAATCGCTTCATTATTGACGAAGATTGCGCTTCATTACGGCCATATCTTTGACGAGCGCTTCATTACGGCCATATCTTTGACGAGCGCTTCATCACTGTCAATATAGTTATTGACGAAGATTGCGCTTCATTACTGGCCACATAGTTATTGACCAAGATTCTGTACGAGCGATTAGATCTCGTGTCTAACCATTCGAGGATTTTCACCTATACCGGCGTCGTCTCTCCACCGGTTCCCGTGCCTCCAACATCTGGTGCCTTCTCCAACCCCGACGCGTTCAACCCCGTCCTGACTCCATTGTCCCGAATTTAAACGCGAATCGATTTGTCTCTCTCCCGCTTCTTCCTTGCCAAACTCACCGCAGTTCTTGTGCAGGAGCAAGGCGTTTCTGTCTCTGCGATTTGGCCATGTTCATGGACAGTCTTGCCATCTGATGCCTCCTTTACCCTAGCGGTAAATAGTATTGATAAGACCCACAACAGTATACACTCACTATTTTTGACAGTGATAACCACATCTCAAAGTGGCCATCTCATCTTCTGGAAACGCAATATATTTTCTGTGTTTTCTTGTTTCATTTTCAAGTTAACAGTCTTATTTTTTTCCGTATGCTCACATAAACATTATAAAAAGTAAGACTTGTGAAACCACAATAGATAATTCCAATATGTGGAGTTGTTGGTTCCAAGCTGCTTTCAAACTGGAAAATCTGCTTTAAAAACCAAAAATAAAACGTTTAGACTACGTTAAGTGAAAAAAATTTAGACAATCTTCATTATTGGCCATATAATTATAGACGAAGATTGCGCTTCATTATTGGCCATACAGTTATTGACGAAGATTGCGCTTCATTACGGCCAACCAAGACTCTGTCCGAGCAATTTCGAGGATTTCGATCTCTACCGACATGGTCTTTTCACCGATTCCCGCGCCTCTAACATCTTGTGCCTTCTTCAACCCGAACGGCGTTGGCTAACTTGATTTCCTTCAATTTTGTAATGTAATGTGACTCATATTTTGGCTTCTTGAACTCTTTCAACAATGCTTGTCAAAATTCTGCTAAAGTCCTCACTTGACCTCGAGGTGTAGTACTCTGCAGTTTCATATACCAGACCAATGCGTGTTAGATAATTTTTTTCCACACTCCATGCATCTTGCTTTGATGGCCTTGCTTTTCCCTCAGATTCAAATTCGTCGTTTACTCATTCCAGAGTCAAAAATTCAAAATTGTGTACATATACGCGGGCCACAGTTAGACAACTCTCATATACGCAGATTTCTCCATTACAGCCCGCGTACATCGGGTTTTGTGCTTAAAAATAAAAACAATTGTCAGGTTTCCATGCCAAGTCACCAGATCTATGATCCTTGACCTTCCATATATTGGAAACGCAATGACTCGGCCCTTAAATTCCTTTTGAAGCCTATAAATTGATCCATATACAAGCCTTGAGGACATTCATCATTGAGAGCAAAGATAATATGGAGAAATTTCACCTCATATTGAGTCTACATCCCTTTATCCTTGAAATTCTTAACTTCCTTTGTGTTCATCCCCGAAGCTCTTCCTATCTTGAGAAGGAGAAACTCAATTACTCCTACTACTTGTGAGCTTGCCTTTGTGGAGGATTGAAGTGGTGAAGCCCCAGGTGGAGGGACTTAGCTTCGTGATTCCGATATGTGTCGTTAAAGAAGTTTGTCACCTATGTACTTATGTTGATTACATTAATATAAATACTCTTTTATCATCCAATTATATGTCACAAATATTTGTATTACTTTCCATGGGCATAATTGTTATACATTTTAATGGATTATGCTAGTTTATATGTTAATGTTCTATATAATTTCCATATGCTTGTGTATCTTGGATGTTGCGGACAATTTGCAAGTATCAAGCACTAGATCATGAGCTCAACCTTTCCATCTGTTGTAGTTTACCCCTAGCCATAGAGAGGTTTTCCTCATAACAAAATTGGTGACTCCGCTAGGGATGATCTCCCTTTTGGGGTATTTGGTGATTTTTCTCCTTTATTGCTCTCTATTTTCCTGATTTTCTATATCAGTTGTTGCTTGACAACCTCTTTTTTGTTTTGTATCTAATTTTCTTGGCCTAACCCTTGCCTAGTCAATGTATTCTTTGGAATACTCGGGTTTTCCCTTGAAAGTCACGTACATATGTGAGTTGTTTGTCTTTAGGTTGTGTACATATGCTTTTATTCTCTAGATAGTCTTGTACACTATTTTCTATGTATTTTTGGCTAGGTTTAGTGTTTGTTGGGTGATTTTTTCTGATTTCTAAGACTTCCTGGGTCCATGTCTTCACTGTTGAGTACCAACAAAATGATAGGACGTTGCGTCATTGGTGAATATTTTGAGTGAACTCCTTTATTTTCATTTTTCCCATTTGTTTAACTTGCATCCTGGTCTGGGTAGTCGCTTCTTGGTGTCCTACTTGGCTTGTCTTCTTGTGCTTGCAATAGGGTCTGCCTGAGAGGTTTTTTATTCAGTCCTTGCATTCTCATTTCATTATATTGAAAATACAATTTTTTTTTTTCTTTTTTGCATCTTATTTAGAGAATTTTCACTTTTTTCTACATTATATTAGTTTTGGCATGTTAGGAAATATTGCACTTCATTGAAATTGAAGAGATTGCATCCTAAGAACAACATTTATAAGCATACCATTTCTTTGAAAATCAAGGCTAATAATTGGCAGTGTTTTTACATTTGCCTATTTTTTTATATATCCTGAGTCATAACACCATCATTTTCACGATCACACCTCTTTATTAAGAAGAAGCTACTAAAATTAACATTGAATAATTAAAATTGATTAGAAACGATTTTATTTTTCAAGGTACGCAAACAAGTGTAGGACCTAGGGCCTTGGAATAGGATTTTGTGAGTAAACTTCTCCAAGGCTATTAAACTCAACGTATGTGTATGACTAGGTAGTGGTGAAACCCATTGTGTAATTGGTATCCTTGGGAGGCTCCACTCACACTGGAGTTAAGCATGAGGTCGCGTGAAGTTGGTTGCAAAGATAGCCCTCTAATACCTTCCTAGTGTAAGAGATATTTCTAGGGTTCTATTCGTATTTGGGGGTTTCGCTAGTGCCTTTATCTCCTTGAGAGGCAGTGCTTTCAAGTCTTCGGGATTTGTTACCCTACCCATACGGTGGACCGACCCTGTGACTGTATACTGTGGTGAATTTAGTTGCTTGACCTAGGTATACACATAGGTTTCTTGCAAGGGTTATTCTGCAGGTACCCTGAGTCAGATACAGATCAGACATCACACATACTTTATGAAAGATTTCCTCTTCGGAGGGATCTAACCGACTCTGCTATGAAGCCCATGAGGATCCTTATAACTTATTTTGTTACCTCCACTCTATTGTTTAGGAGTCACATCCCCTCCTGGGAGAGGCATACCTTCTTTAGTTCGGGAGGTCCCTTCATCCATCATATCATGTTTGTGTGCATTGGCCTTTAGTTTTATTTAAAAGTGTGTTATTTGTTTATTAGTTGGCCTTAGGATTTTTTATTACGTCACGAGTTCTGAGTCATCATGGAGGAAGAACAACCTCCCCATCGGTATTTTCATCTTTTGAATCAAGTACCGCAATTTGGTATTATACTAAAGCTGCCTCCTAAAAGGTGTAGAGTTAATAAACATGGTACATATATCTCCACTGCTCAGGATCACAATCACCCTACCATGAGTACTAATTAATATATGAATGTGTCAAGAATCCCTTTGACTCCATCACCTGTCATGATTAGTGGAGTCCCTTCAACTCCCTCATCATCGATTATTTGGATTCTGAAGACTCCCTTGCTTAATTCTACCCAGCTCATGGCCTCTGCTCAGTCCATGGGGATGAACCCTTTTACTTTCTCAAGTGGTACACCTAATTATAGTACTCAGTCGATGCCTTGGGCCTCTAATCCTTTCTCTTTTGGTATGCCAGATATGACTTCGCACTTGTCATCCTCCATCCCAACGTCTAATGTAAATCCTAGTTTTGGGTCTGGGGGCATGTCTGGCCAAACTTGTCAAAATTTATGAATGACCCAGTGCATCATGATCCATCATGGCCTCTCGTTCCTACCAAGCTTCCATATGACATTCTGAAGTTTGAGGGTAAGAATGGTGAGGACCTAGGTGATCATGTGACTACCTTCCACCTATGGTGCTCCCGTAACTCCCTTAATGGAGATTCTATTAAATCTAAGATTAGCGTAGCCACTAGGACTCACAACTATGGTTCTTCACAACCTGTTTTAGGTCTAGAGCCTCCTCCTTTGGAAACACCTTTGCAGATCGATAAGAATAAACCTTTGCCTCATATTCTGAAAGGAGTCCTTAAGTGCTCTGCTCACAATCCTAATGCCAGAGATGTCATCTTTGGAGGTGCTCCAGATGTGTCCTACATATAGGAATGCCTTGTTATCTGCATTAGAAGCTCTATATCCGTGTGGGTCAAACATTATCAAGTTTGATTTCGTAGATGTCAAGCCTCACTTACCTTACCATGTGGCCTTTCAAATCCATGTGGAGAGTATGAATATTACCATCAAACATATTGTAATTGATGAAGGGTCTTTGACATTCGTGATGTCTTTATCTTGTTGGAAATACATTGGCTCTCCATCGCTTTCTCAATCTATGACCATGTTAACTGCATTCAATGGATGTTCTTTTATACCCCATGGTATTCTTCTTTCTTTCTCGTTCCAGTTAGGAGGAAATACTGTGGAGGTCAAGGTCAAGGTGGTTGATGCACCCTGGACTACAATATTTTACTGGGGCATAATTGTACTTATGCTATGATATCCATTGTGTCAACGGTATTCCACGTTCTATGCTTTCCTCATGATGGAAAGATTGTGACGATCGACCAATTGTCTTTTGCACACCCAAGTCCAACTACATCAGTGGGACCTTCGATCCTCGTTATCGATAATTCTTAGCAGGCAATAAATAATGTTGGTGTCAGAATGTATTCCTCCTTAATGGGAAAATTTTATTTCTCAACGCCAATCTCGTACATTAATGACATATTCGATGATTCTTCGTCATCACTAAGGTCTGATCTTTTTAGTACTTCATATTTCAATGACCCATGGACCCTAACTTCTTTGGCTATGTGGAATGAAGTTCATTCACACACCGGGATGGCGATGTTGTTGCTCGTAGTAGAGATTTCATATCAGGCTATGCAAGAAGCTACTACAGACCTGGATCCTTCCTCCTCACGGAAGGAGGAGGTGGATCTCGTTTTAGAGCCCATATGGGTTGCACACTCATCTATTTCACATGACTTCCTCGATGATACTTTACCATTGGATGAAGCAATCTTAGATGCGATGTTTGGTCCTGATAGGCCTTGGGATGACCTTCATCACAGATCTTATTTTCTCCCAAAGCTTGAGAGGATTGAACATGATGAGTTTAGGTCTAGCCTGAGTGAGATGGTCGGTCACACCGTGGTTCCGTTTGATACACACGGTATACATTCTAAAGGAAACATGGTGAACATTTATCCTACCAGCATGATCGACATCTCTCTAACCCTTGGTAAAATCAAAAACATATATATCGGTGCAGATTGTTCACTTGAATAAATTAAGATCTACACCAATCTCTTTAATGAATTATGAGATGTAGTTGCTTGGTCGTATGGAGAGATGCTAGGGATCGACCCCAGTATTGTTGAACATGAAATTAAAACTTATCTAAATGCTAAGCTCATTCGACAATGACTTAGGGCTGTAAATCCTAGGAAGGCCCCCGCTATTAAGGAAGAAGTAGAGACATTGCTTAACGTTGGCTTTATCTACCTGGTTCCCTTGATAGAATGGGTATCCAATCCCATTCCCATAGATAAGAAGCAAGGAACCATATGTGCATGTATGCACTTTAGGGACCTCAATAAATCTTGTCCTAAAGATAACTTCACCACTCCCTTTATTGATCATATTATTGATGAGTGTGCGGGAAGCAAAGTCTTTTCTTTTATGGACGAATTTTCCAGGTTATAATTAAATTCAAATTGAACCCAAGGATCAACATAAGACAATGTTAATTTGTCCTTGGGGTACATTTTCATACTGAAAAATGCCCTTCAACCTTAAAAATGTTGGAAAAAAATTTCAATGTGCCATGACCTTTGCGTTCCATGATCTTAAGCATATAGTCAAAGCCTATCTAGACGATCTCGCTACTCACTCTCGCAAGAGGGTTGATCATTTGACTCACCTTCTACAAGTATTTGAAATATGTCAGTATTATCGCATTGAGTTGAACCCTCACAAATGCATATTTTGCGTTAGGTCTGGATGCCTCTTGGGATTAATAGTTTATGAGCATGAGATCATGGTGGACCCCATGAAGGTTGAGGAAATACTTCGATTGTTTCCCCTGTGCGATATTCGATAAGTTCATTGTTTACAGGGGAAGGATAACTTCCTACGTCATTTCGTAGCTAACTATGCCAATATAAATAAGAGTTTCATGCATCTCTTGAAAAATGATACTTCGTTCATATGGGATGAGTGAGCCCAAGAGTCCTTTGATGCTCTTAAGAAATACCTAGTGTCAACACCTTTGTTGAAGCCTCTAGACTACAGTAGAGACTTCCTTATTTATATTGTCACGTCTGAAGGGACGATTGGTATGGTTCTCGTTCAAGAATATGACGAGATCCATGAGAATGTTATCTATTACCTTAGTCGAAATCTAATTGGTCCTGAACTTAAGTACTCTCACATAGAGAAGCTAGCCTTAGCAGCCGTGCATGTGGTTTAGAGATTACGTCACTATATCTTACTCTACAAGACTATTGTGGTTGATGATATCAATCCATTTCAAAACATCCTCACCAGATGTATCATAGGGGAGAAATGCAATAAATGGATTGTGATTTTGCAGGAATTTAGTCTTGATTTTTCCTCCGCGAAATCCAAGAAATCACTAGTTTTTGCGGAACTGATGTTAGACTTCCCTACACAGGATAAGGATATTTTTCATGACGATTCATTCACTGATAAACACATCTTCCTTATATCATCTTCGGACCCCTGGTATGGAGATATTATAATCTACATTCAAACTCTAAAGCTACCCAACATCTTTCAAGAGACGATCGATGACGTATACAGCATCAGGCTAAAAAATACCTCATTATCAGCGACGCATTGTATCGTCGAGGGGTAGATGCTATTTTGCATTTTTTTTTACTCATGAGGAGGCTGAAGCCCTTCTCAATGAATTTTAGGGCATGTGGTGGTCAATTATCTGGGCTTGTGACAACCCAAAAATATTGTGAGTTGGTTATTTTTAGACGTCAATTTTTAAAGCTTTTGTAGAAGCGGTCAAGAAGTGTCACCGTTGCCAGGTGTTCGCCTGTAATATGTGCTCGCACCCTGACCCTCTTCACCTAGTCATCACCGTTGGTCCCTTCACCAAGTGGGGGGTGGACTTCATGGACTGCAACCCAGCCTCCGCTGGGGGGTACCATCATATTATCGTGGTCATAGATTATTTTACTAAATCGGATGAGGCCATACCTATAGTTCAATCTGATGGTTAAACTGCAACACTTTTTGTATTCAATCAAATTATAGTTTAGTTCTAAATCCTGAAGGATATTTCACTGATCATGGCAGTCACTTTTAGAATGAGATGATGATAGATTTATCATCCAAACTAGGTTTTAAACACAATATTTTTTCACCCTACTATCCCAAGGAAAATGGACAAGTAGAGGCTGTGAATAAATCTCTAAAAACCATTTTGCAAAAAACTATTTGGTAGAGTAAATATAACTAGCACGTGATGCTTTACCCTACACTATGGGAATATCGAACCACAATAAAAAATTCCACTGGTTTCTCATTGTTTCAATTAGTCCATGGAGTGGAGTCGATTCTTCCTATTTAATGTGAAATCCCTTCCCTTAAGTTGGTAGTCGAGCTCTTACCTAACATGAATGACCTCGAAGAATGCCTCTTACCCTTACAATAAATCGATGAGCAACATCTAGATGCCTCTACAACCATCGAAGTGAATAAATGACGTGTTAAGGTCTATTATGATAAGTCTGTCTGTGCCCAACAGTACGCAGAGGGTGACTTGGTCCTTCTTTATGACTAAGTTAAGGAACCATTAGGGGTAGGAGGTGTTTTTATGGAGCCATCAACGAATAGTGTGGCTAAGTATAGTGTCATTATAGAGCTATGACGCGATGTCATTTCACATGGTGTTCAATATTTATAAGTTCACCTAGATTCCTAGTTAGTTGTATGTCAATTGAACAACAGGTACTAGGTGAGAGATCCTACATTACTCTAACGTTTCCTTTGGGTATGACTTTTGGAATGATATTTTGATTTTATTACTGTTATCACTGAAATTTCGTCCGCAAATGGTTACAGGAATCCAACATCTCCAAACACCTATTAGTTCACCCACAGCTTCAAAAATGCATTTCCAAAAAGGAAAAAACTATACAACTGGTTAAAAAATTAACATGTGCATAAGCACTACAGAAAGCGCGTGCACATGCGCAGGTCAGAAACGTCAAAAAAACGCACATGCGCCCGAGGCGTGACTGTGTACGCAAAAATCCGCGCACACCTAAGAACAACGCATTTATGGTTCTTGTCGGCCCCTTACCCACTTCTGGTTCAGCTCCCAAGTCGATTTGACCCTCAAATATGAGTTGAATCCGAGTGGGGGGATGGTCAAAGACCTAAGGGTGCCCTAAAGGGCCCCTTGTTCACACTAAAGATCGGTTGGAAAATGCCTCAAAGATTTGCTATAAAAAGAGGCCATGGGTTCACTATGAATTCAAGAATCTCATTTTATTGTTATTTTGCCTCTATTCTCCTAAAAGGAACCTCTTTTCTTCTTGGAGCATACTAGCATCATTTCATTAAGCTATTCACCTCACCTCTTGAGGGAATAAGCTTGGATTTCTTCACCATTTCCTTTCTAGTTTTCCATTTGTAAGAAGAGCTCTCATATAGGGGATTCAAGAGCCCTTCCTTGGAGAAAGAGGGGACCCATAAGTCTCCCTTTCTCTTTTGTGTTTTCCCACTAATACAATCTATCCATTGGTGGCATGAATATTGGTCAATTGTCTGATTTATTTTGGTTCTAATTTCCTTATGCATTGTAGTTTCATTTCTTTAGTTGTTATTAGCTTAGTTGTTTATTTATTTCTTGTGCTTGATGTGTCTAAATCTTGCACTAACTTCTGTCCTGTCCAACGGACCCAACTGGACTTTCAAGTGTCCCTCTTTTGCTCATTCAAGTGGCGAAAATGATACAACAATTACCTATAATCATATTCCTAGAAGTTATAATAAAGTATCTGATGCATATGATAATCACATTTTAGATTGGCATCTGTCACATAACTAAGTAAAGATAAAACGCATTCATACATATATCCATTGTAATATATGCAAGTAAATCCGAAGGCCAAAATATTTTTTATATTTCATCCTTTAAGTCCAAAAAATATGGTGTCATAGTACAAAATTGGGCTTGTAGCCCTAAAAAATACATAAACAACTGGTACATCACATAATCATGGAATATAATCCTGAGGCCCTGTATGTGTGTCATGATAGCACACTATGGTGTTCGTGAGATGCCGAAAGAGTTTCACCCATGCATAGAGTACACCGATAACATGCCTTTGCATAGCTTCTGGAAAATCCTCCACCCAGACCATAGGAATCATGTGCGTCAGACGAGATAGGTTTCCCTTTACATTCTAGAGAATTCTCTCTATGTCCCTGCCAACCATCTCATCTCCTTGGCCCCTGTGTCTATGTCGTGGGTATCCTTCAGGTCGTCATGGACCTATGTCTATGTAAAATAAATAAACGTTAATATATGATACCATACAAAAATATTTTTGTTTTTGTTTGCACTTATCAAATTGAAAACACAAAAAATCAAATATAAAAAAATCAAATTCTCACCGATCTCTCCAAAGGTGGATCTTGGTGGAAATGGCATGTCACGGTCCCCTCGGTAGTTGATCCCCTCATACAAATAGTCATTGATGGAAATTATATGTCGTCGCCACTAGTGAAATAACTTATCGTTGTAGGGGGTTGGAACCCTACCACCTCCCAACCACCTCATCACCTTGGTCCATCAGGACATGGATGGATCGCGTAGACCATGTGGAATAATTTATACTCTAGGGATAAGAGCTACAACCCTCTTGAAAAAAAAACTACATAAAATGGATGCAAACCCAAATTTCCTCATCCTCCCGAGTTTGAAGTCCATCAGTTGGATCTTCATGTTATCTAGTAGTGAGGTGCACCAATCGTAAACCATGGGTCTCAAACAATCCACAACATAGAACATAAGAAACCTTGATTCCTGATGAAATGAGGCCGATCCTGATATTTGTGTGAGTACTAAGACTATGATCTTCATACTCAAGTTCTCAATCATCCTAATAGGGAGTTGACTCCCCACTTTCTCTGTGCTTTCAACGTAGTAGGTGGCGATGTACTCCTCCATAGTCATCCCAGCTCTAGCCCCTCGGGCCTTGAGATTTACCATCTCGCCTTGGCGAGAAAACCCTATGATAAAATATATATCATCCCCTTCAATTATCAATGGTTTCCCATCGATATTGAAGGCCTCGGTCTTCGAATCCCAGTGGTTTATCAATTTTTGGAGCAACCTCACTTGGGCCCTCATTCCTTTTATGGCCCAAAATTTATAGAGCCCACATATTTTCAAATCTTGTTGGGCCCTCATATTTTTTTATACTGCAACATCGAGCTCCTCATGCTCCCTCTCTCTCCATTCGATCACCATCCTGCAAAGGAAACATCAAGTTTTGATTCGCTTTTTATTAGAAACCTTATTCACGGAGATGTACATGGGATAAAATTATAAAATTCATTTATAGGGATCAATATACGTGGCCAGGATTTTCTTTTCCCATGTACATGGGGTCGTATACATGGCATGATGAACTATAGCCCACGTACACCCTAGTTTTGAATTTAAGGCCTCCAAAACCAAAAAATTGAACACTAAATCTAAGAATTAAACCATTGAAATGAAAGAGTACAGGATGAGCACATACTTGGTCCAGATGGTTTCCAATTCCGTTGACCGTAGCTCCCGATATAGTCACCGAACGATCGTGGGTAAAATGGCCTCAAAAGCACTATGTGAGTGAAAAAATCAAATGACATGGTAAAACTTTTTATTTTTACTATTTGCCGAAAATTTTTACCCACTTTATATAGTTTTTACCCTATCTTTCCTATTTTTGAGACCATATGGACTAGTTGTGTAGTGTAAGAACTGGTTTGAAGTGGTTTTTTCTAGGGTGTCTATGTATTTTCGACATTCTTCAACCTGTTTGTGTCTATGACAGGAATATACCATCACTGGAAAATAAGATAGCTTCTCACCCCACTTTGCATTTTTGCATCGTCCTATGACCATGATTCATATGCACTAGGTATGAACCCATTTTTTAGCGACACAGAACCTTCTTGTTGATACTAGAAGTTTTGTTATTAAGTGGTAGAGACTTACCAAACATGGGTACCCTAGTTAGAACACTTTTTCATTGGGTGCCCATGCTGAAATTACTCCATAGGTCCGGGAGTACTTTTTAGTCCTAATATGACTCCATGCTGGAACCTCATTACTTTTACTTAATCTCATTCTGACCATTACCTATGGGACTCCCGCAGAGTCTTGGTTAAGATCTTTTTCGACTCCTTAAAAAATGAAAATATTGTCAAGTGAACTTGTCTCTTTCAGACTCGTTAAATGGCTTTGAAAGGACATCTATTTTGGTATAAGTTTAACCATTTTCCAGAAAAAATAGACTAATTACAGAAAAGGAACACTCTAGTCATCTGTGGCCAGAATATTTCTCCTCGGTATTGTTTTATAATTTTTTTGGGTCTAGGGGACTAAACCTACGAAAAAAGGACACTTTTGGAGTTAAGTTGTGATTTCATCCCATTATCATGCTTGCATTGTTGAGCCTAATTCTATCTCTCTCTTTCTCGGCATAAGCCTCTTTCCCCAACAATTCTTAGCATCAACCAAGCAGTGCCATTAACATATCTTTTGCAACTTGACAACCCTTTACCCGTAGAGGAAACACACCCCCCGAGTGTCCATGTCTTGCATGCGACCCCTTGCATTGAGCATAGGTATGTTACACTTCTTGGATCTAGTTTCTTACTCGAGACACTCGTTTCCTCTCTTGTATCATAGCATTTCTCTTACTATGAAAAAACAAAAAAAGATGCGCGGGAAAAGAATATTATATGTTATCAACAGCAGTCGTGTCGCCTTTGAACAAAGAAAAAACTCTTGAGTCCATTTCATACAAGGTTTGGGTTTAGCATGACCTTAGGAATTTGATCTCATTACTTAGATTTTACTCCTCCGACTGGTTATTCTTCCAGTCCCCATGGAAAGTTTGTTGATTCCTCCTACATCACAAACTTTTGTCAATGTTCAGTGTTAAGTCTATGTTGCCTGGGTCATCCATCCATCTCATGCTCTTGTTCAAAGGAATTTTAAGCCTGTGTCGGTCATTCCTCATAACTCTTGACTTTTCATGTCATCCATACCCATATTAGAATCACATGAAGTTGTTGTCCTACCTTTCCCCCTAGGCCTACTTTCATCATTGGTAGGTGACCTTGAATCAAACAGATGACATCTCTCCGTTGGTCGTTGACTAGGGGATTTCCCTTGTGTTCGATGGTAAGAAATATATTCACACATTGAGATTCATGCAGTGTCTTGGATTCCATTAGACCCCATTGGTGGTTTCCTCACCTTTGTTGGAAATTTTCATTATTAACTGCTAGTCAGAGGGTCTCTTTTGTGTACTACTTGCATCTGGTGCATGTGAGAGATGCACATGGTGATTGGCTCGTGAACATATTTATCTCCTGATTTCTTCCTAATCATAAATCTATTGCTTTGTACCTCGCATTGGATGATGAGATATGCCTTAATTCTCTCCTTTAAGTGGCTCTCTTTCCATCGAATTCAGCTCATCTATTATGGAAACTAGATCTAGAGTCATAAGAGTACTTAGAGGCTTGCAGTCATTAGTGGCAGGTTCTCCCGCCATCGATAGTTGGGAATACATCAATGTCTCCTAAGGAATGGATTCTTCAAGTGTTCGACCTCAACACCTTTATTCACACTTGTTGAATGTACTCAATGCCTTGACACGTACTTTCATTATTGGTGGGTTGTCTCACGTTTGTTAGTGATATACCTCAATGACCAGTAATCAAATGAAGTCACATTTTGTTAGACTTCAACCCCTTTATTCACATGATGTAGACTTTCACCTTCGATGGAAAGTGTATAAGACCTCTAGTTTATAGTAGCAACATCCCATATTTTTTGTTGTCTTTCATCAGACCAATACCTATATGACTTTAGTGATCAGGGAAGATGAGATTGTACTCCATTGTATACAGATATCTTCAGTTGATTTTGATACTAGAATCCACTGTGTTTTGTTTGTGACTATGACAACCTATGGCAGATGTCTACTTTGTATTTCCTATTCACGGACATGAAAAACCATTTGTTATATATCCGCATGGATCTGCAGTGTAATAAATATTGGAAGCCATGTTTATAGAGTCAATATGAATTGTAATATTCTCACGGGTGACTAGTTCTTCCAGCTGGGTCCTCACTACTCCACTTCTGGGAATTTTAATGTATTTCAGCCATCGTGATTACTCCTATGACCTCACACATTAGGGGGCATCTGTTATAAAAGAAAATTACATACTCCATGCATCTTTATTTGATGGCCTTCCCTTTCCCTCTACAGACTCAAATTCCCCTTTTACTCATTCTAGAGTAAAAAATTCAAACTTTTGTACATATAACCAGGCCATAGTTAGACAACTCGCGTATACGTAGGTTGCTCCATTACAGCCCAGGTACATCTGATTTTGTGCTCAAAAATTAAAAAATATGTGGGGTTTCCATGACAAGTCATGATATCTATGATCCTCGACCTTCCATATACTAGAAACGCTCTGAATCGACCCTTAAATTCCATTTGAAGGCTATAAATTGAGCCATATACAAGCCTTGATGAAATTCATCATTGAGAGCAAATACACTCTAGAGAAATTTCACCTCATATTGAGTCTGCATCCCTTTATCCTTGAAGGTTTGAACTTCCTTTTTCTTCAACCCCCAAGCTCTTCTTATCTTGAGAAGGAGAAACTCAATTACTCCTACAACTTGTGAGCTTGCATTTGTGGAGGATTGAAGTGGTGAAGTCCTAGGTGGAGGGACTTAGTTTCACGGTTCCAATATGCGTCGTTACATAATTTTTTCACCTATGTACTTCTGTAGATTACATTAATAGAAATACTCTTTTCTCATCCAATTATATGTTGCAAATATTTGTATTACTTTCCATGGGAATATATTGTATACATGTTAATGGATTATGCTAGTTTATATTCTAACGTTCTATATAATTTCTATATACTTATGTATCTTCGATGTTGAGGACAGGTTGAAAGTATCAAGTATTGGATCGTGAGTTCAATAGTGGTATTATTCGAACGTCTAGATGAGGTAGGCTTATAGCCTTATTTTAGTTAGCATTTCCATTTATCTAACATACTTGAGACTAGAGTTGATTTCTGGGTGTCATTCCGTCTGTTGTGGTTTACCCCTATCCATAGAGAGATTTTTCTCGTAACAATGCACAACCTCTAAATGTTGTTTCCAACTATGCAATCTTTGTTACCTCATCTTGTACATTCTTCGTATCCCAAATTGTCTCACATACAAATAGATGTTGTTTTGGCTCCTCTGACCCAACCCCCTGGAACTTAGGCATTCTCAATGTATTGTCTAACCCTTCGATGTTATTTTTTGTAGTACCTCCCTTTGTGACGTTGACTGACTTTGACTCAATGTACTACTTCCAATTCTATGGATACTGTTATTCGGGCTTTCTCCACTAACTATAAGTGATTTTGAAAAATCTTCAACTATTACCTCAGATCTAGGTGATGCACATGGGGTTGTGGATTCGACATAGGATCTAGCCTAAGTAGGACTTACCAGTTATTATATTATAGGATTGCACTAAGAATCCTCTTCCTCTCCTTCTATGTATGACATGTCTATGATATATATTAGTGTGCAGGGTTCTCTCTTCTCATACACGTTGTGATTCTCCCCTTTCCCAGCCCCAGTCTTCAACCTATTATACCTTCATCCATTGCATTGTACCCAAAATTCGTCTTCTTCTTATGATATACATTCTTCATCTCTTTTAATCCTCAATCCCTACCTTCCTTGTTCATCTTTTTCTTCAATCCTTCCTACCTTCATTGTTAGGGACCTAACCCCTCACGTAGGTAGAATAATATATTTTCATGTAATAAAGGTCAATATTAGTAAGGCCTAAAAGTAAGGAAGAATAAGTCCTATGTAAGAATACCTAATAGAAGCTTTCACTTCTAGAAGGATCTTCCTGTAGATGGTTCTTTTGATAGACATATTTAGTATAAATAGGAGTCGAGGGTATGAGAACTTTTGTCTTGGATATTATTCTAATAGAGCTCTGCTCTGTTGGAGGTTGCCCCCTCGAAGAGGCAAGTGAACATTTCTCTCAGTAATCAAAGTGCTCTTTCTGGTATTATTCTGGTATCATTTTGATATTATTGTGGTGTTGTTCTGGTTATATTGTTGTTCATCTTCCATTTCTAGCTATTTATTTATGTTCTGCATACTTTTTTATATCTAGAATATTGCAAGTGGTATCAGAGCACCTTCCTTGGCGGAAAATTGTGGGTTAATTGATTTCAGGGTAGAGACATATTCCAACGTCTTTAAGCTATAGAGATCTGTCGTTATGTGCATAAAATCATGGTCGGGGATTCATACATGCAGGAAATATAAGTGGTACTTAAGAGCACATTTGTTGGCCACCCTTGTAACCATTGTTGGTACCCCTTCGAGTGGTAGCGCATCAAACAACACCTGTATAAGAATCGACCTAGATCTCCTTAAGCCCTCCATAGATAAATTGATTGACTTCCTGACTGATATAGTGCCACCGAGAACAACACTCGAGAAGATACTCTCTAGTACCTGGGTAGTCGGGTAGTACAGCTAAGGGCATGGCCTAGCCTCCTTAGTTGGTGCCCTAAGATATTGGGTCGAGTACTATTGTTGGACCCCGTACGTATATCAAAGATATATAGCACAGGGAAAACCCTTGTCTGTAGAACCCTTGAATACCTAACCTTTGGGACGGAAATAAAAATAGAACAGACAAGATCTATTGTCGCGCAACTGTGTCTCATGCATTCGAGTTGCAAAATTACTACACATTTCTTCCTATTAAGCATTTGGCCATTTCATCACTATAGTATTCTTCAAATCAGAGTATAACTCAGATCCTATTGGCACCATTATTTGAGACCTATTCCATTGGATTTCTCTGTTCACGCTTATTGTAGTCATACTTATCATTCTTCAGCAAAAAAAAAATCTCTTGGACCCAACCCCCTTCCAACACCCTTATTTAGAATTTACCCCATTGGATTCAACTCGTTGCCCTGATCATTGTGATACACTTCACCCATTACCCATCTTATGTGTGGCCCCACCCGCCTCTTTTCGTGTTCCCTCATCTTCATGTCCCATACCCGTAGCCAAGACTTGGAAGCTCGCTTCAATACCTTTCACTCTAATTTCATAGAAACCCAACAAGAAGTGAGACAACTCAGTGCCAATATTTCCACCATCAATAAAAACATGCATTCCTCCATCGTCGCCTCAATCGAGGAACTCAAACAAGACCTCAAACAATACATTACTACCCAACTTGAATCTATCACTACGATGATCTATGCCAAGTTGCATATCCCTCCAGATCTTCCCTTATATGACCCACCTTTGCATACCGAAGGTGAAACTTCCTCTCATTCCCAAAATTTTCAGCGCCATCACTTTCAGTATGACCTACGCCTTCCACGTGTGGATGTGACCAAATTTGATGGATAAAATCCCACTGGCAGGGTAACTCAGATGGAACATTATTTCTCTTTTTATGGCATTACGGACAAGTTGGCCAAACTCTGATATGGTGTTCTCCATCTAGATCAAGAACGTTGGAAATAGTGGCAATGGAGAAAAAATGTCCGCCAAGGGTATGTGGCCTGGACACACATTGTGGCAGAGCTTTATGAATGCTTTGACATTGACACCAATCATTTAGGTCGTTTGACAAAGTTGAAACAATATGGAACAATGGAAGACTTTATAGTTGCTTTTGAGTGACTGGCTTTTCATACAGAGGGCATGTCTGATGCTTTTTTCTGAGAATGTTTTATTAGTGGCCTCAAGGATGAGATTCATGCCCATGTCCTCATGGATCGGCCTCAGAGTTGGATGGATGCTACTAAAATAGCTAAGGAATCACAACATGTTGTCTCTTCTCAAAACTGAAAACCCTCCTTTATTCCTCGTACTAAACCCATAACTCCCACTTCTCCTTATACTCCACTAAATATCAAAAAATTGACCAGGGCTGAAATGGTTGAATGCCAACTCAAAGGACTTTGTTATAATTATGATGACAAATATTTTCCGAGACACAAGTGTAAGGAACAAAATATTTGGAGGATGTTTTGGAAGAGGGTGTTAAGGCTCCCCTTGTGTCCATGTCACCTGAACCCACTAACATAACCCCTCCCTCAGACCCTCCCAAAGTATAACTGGTCACTTCTCTAAATGCTCTCACTAGCTTCTTTGCTCCCCAAACCCTCAAGCTAATTGGTTAGATCAAGCATAGGAAGGTCATCATTCTTGTTGATAGTGGAAGCACCCATAATTTTATTCATCGCCGCATTTCCCAAGAAACTGATTTCTATATCCGTGCAATCAATAATTTTCAAATCATGATTTCCAATGGAGGTTCCATGAAATGTGGAGGGCGTTGTGAAAATGTGCATCTCCAAATTGGTGAATATTACCTGAAATCTCATATGTTTTCTATCGACATGGGCAGTTGTGACATTGTGTTGGGTGCAGAGTGGCTAAGGACTTTGGGTCCCATTCTCATGGATTTTAAGGAATTAACCATGCAATTTGACCATAAGGGCCAACAATATAAGTTCCAAGGAATCACCACCAGTTCCCTAGAGATCATTAGTTACCATCGCATGGAAAATCTACTAAAAAAAGGTCATTATGGAATTATTGCCCAACTCCATGCCATACAAGAAACTGAGACACCCTCTGTGCCACGGGCCCTCCAATCCATCCTCTCTAAACATAAAGTGGTATTTTCCACTCCCCAGGGACTCCCTCCTTCTCATGGTGTTCGTGATCATTCCATTCCCATTGTCCCAGGAAGCCTTCCTCCCAATATTCGTCCCTATCGTCACCCCTTTTCCCAAAAAAATGAAATTGAGAAAATTGTTTAGGAACTGCTCAACGCAGGTGTTATCCGCCCTAGTACAAGCCCCTACTCTTCTCCTATGGTCATGGTCCTTAAGAAAGAAGTCTCTTGGAACATGTGTCCTGACTTCCGTTCCCTCAACAAACTCACCATTAAAGAAAAATTTCCCATTCCTGTCATTGATGACCTCTTCAATGAATTGAGTGGCACCCAATTCTTTACTAAACTTGATATCTATTCTGGCTACCACTAGATCCATATGAAAGAGGCAGACATTCCTAATACTGCATTTAGAAATCATGAGGGCCACTATGATTTTTTGGTCATTCCCTTTGGCTTGTGTAATGCTCCCTCCACTTTCCAAATCCTTATGAATAATGTCTTCTATCCTTTTCTCCATCATTTTGTCTTAGTTTTGTTTGATGATATCCTCATCTATAGTAAAACCTGGACAACCCATATTTCTCATGTGGATCGAGTTCTCCATCTACTCTCTCAGCACCAACTTTTCCTCAAACAAACTAAATGTGCTTTTTGCGCCTCGAAAGTCAAGTACTTGGGTCATCTTGTTGGCAAGGCTGATGTCAGGGTGGATTCTAAAAAGATTGAAGCTATGCAATATTGGCCTCACCCAAAGACTCTCAAAATATTGCATGGATTTCTGGGTTTAACAGGTTATTATCGCAAGTTTGTTAAGAATTATGGAAAGTTTGTAGCACCTCTCACTGCACTCCTTAAAAATAATTATTTTACTTGGACTCTAGCAGCTGCTCAGGCTTTTCAAACCTTGAAGATGGCCATGTGCACCACTCCAGTCCTGGCCATTCCTGATTTCACAAAGACCTTTGTCCTGGAATGTGATTCTTCTGGGAAAGGAATTGGCATTGTCCTTATGCAAGAGGGTCAGCCTTTGGCCTTTACCAACAAATAACTGTCCGAGAAAAATTTGGGAAAATCAATCTATGAAAAGGAAATGTTGGCTATTATGCATGTCGTGGATCTTTGGCTCTCTTATCTATTGGGGCAACAGTTCCAAATTAAGACAGATCATCAAAGCCTCAAGTAGTTTTTGGAACAATGCCTTTCCTCCCCAGAGCAATACAAATGGGTGACTATGCTCTTTAAATATTTTTATGAGATCATTTACAAGAAAGGAAAAGACAATGTGGTTGCTGATGCTCTTTCTAGAAAATATGAAGATGAAGAGTCCCTTTTTTCTCTCTCCTTCATTGTACCAAATTAGCTCCAAGTTGTTCGCCAGGAATGGCTACATGATCCCAAAATTTCGCATCTGATACAACAATTGCAGTCCAATTCTCCAGTTTCCCTAGGGTACTCTTGGCTCAATGATGAGCTTCGATACAAAGGTCATTTGTATTTAAGTTAACAGTCAAAACTTAAATTCAAGGTACTTTCTGAGCTTCATGCTACACCCACAGTTGGGCACTCCAGGTTTACCAAAACCTATGACTGGGTCAAACGTTCTTTTTTCTGGGATGGTATGAAACATGACGTTTGTAATTTTTTGGTTGAATGTGATGTGTGTCAACGCATAAAGGGAGAAACAATCAAATCTCCTGGCACACTACAACCACTTCCGATTCCACCTATTATTTGACGGGATATCTCTATGGATTTTATTGTAGGCTTACCTAAATCAAGAAATAAATTAGTCATCATGGTGGTAGTTTATCGTCTTTCCAAGTATGCTCATTTATGTTCTCTTCAACACCCATTTACAACATCCATGGTGGCTCAAATTTTCATGGATCAGGTCTTCAAGATTCATGGCATGCCGCATTCTATTGTTTCAGATTGCGACCCAACTTTCACCAACAATTTTTGGCAAGAACTGTTCAAGCTACAAGGCACCCAATTCCATCTTAGCACAACTTATCATCCCCAGACTGATGGTCAAACTAAAATTGTCAACAAGTGTTTGGAAACATATTTTAGGTGTTTTGCATTGGAAAGGCAAAATTAGTGGGCTCAATGGTTACCACTATCTGAATGGTGGTACAAAACTTTGTACCATACAGCTACCCGCATGACTCCTTTTGAAAAGGTATATGGACAAAAGACACCTTCATCTCTCTAATATTTTCCAATTGTCTCGAAGGTCCAAGCGATTGACCAAATGCTTACAGTTTGAGAGGCTATTCTTCGTACCCTCAAAGAGAATTTGGTCATGGCCCAGAATTGCATGAAGAAACAAGTAGATCAAGGTCGCTCTAAACGTCAATTTGCAGAAGGGGATCAAATTTTTCTTTGACTGCAACCTTATAAGGAAAATTCCCTCAAGGATGATCATTTTCAAAAACTCACGCCCAAATTTTATGATCCTTATACCATTCTCAAGCGTGTGGGACAGGTGGCCTATCAGCTAGCTTTTCCCATTCATTATAATCTCCATCATGTTTTTCATGTTTCCTGCTTAAAGAAGGTGATTGGAACTAAGTGCCAAACTCAAACCAACCTTCCCGAGTTGGACGAAGAAGGCTCCATTTGGCTACATCCACAAGCAGTTTTGGACTAGCGTGAGCATCGTCTGCATCAGCGAACCATCAAGGAAGTGTTAGTCCAGTGGAAAGATACAACTCCAGCAGATGCCACTTGGGAACCAACTACCTAATCCAGGTGGATATTGATGGCCACCCACCTTTTCCAGTTGGCTCAAAACAACTTTCTGACAATTTTGGTAATTTACTATTTTTAGCAGTTTTTCGGGTCCTGAACTTCCGTAGTCGTTTTGAGGCCCTAAATGGCATTTTTTTGGGTATGTTGCAATCACAAAATTTCATCATGGCAACAATTGTAGTCCTCGGACATATATTTCCAACGGGATATCGTACGCCTAAAACGGAGATCATATGCAAACGTTACGACCCCAGGAAGTTGATGTACTGACTTACCCAAATGAGGCCCACATCACTTTTGGCACTTCATCTCCTAGGGTTAGCTTTTTGGATGTCTAGGGTTTTTGACACTCCTGTTTATTGTAAAAAGGATTTGATAGCCTCATTGTCATCATCTTTTTGCGAATGAGTGCAACCGTTACATCTCTTCTCAGAGATAAGCCGCCACCATTCCAGCAAGCTTGTTTTCCGCTGCATTTTATAGTTTCAGCTTATTTCCTTATTGAATAGAAAACTAGTTTTACTGTATCTCTGTTATTTTGTGTTAAGCATCTATTAATAATCTGTAGTCATTTCATCCTGCTCATAAAATATGGATCAGTGGTATCAGAGCGGACTGCTCCTTGTCGTCTAAATGCATGTCCCCAACAAGGTCGGAGTACAAAGAGTTGGGTCTCGAGCTTGTTTCTCTTGAGAACAAAATCTCTCGCACGCCCAAGCGACCTCTCATGGAAATCGCGAAATGCGAAATCAAAATATAACCTGAACCGTTGGATCAAGGACAAATCTGGACTGTGAATCCAAGAAGAAGACGTGGCGAAAGATCATGTTTTCGCTGACTGAAAAGTAAAAGGAATGAAATGCTCCAACCTTTCAACTTGCGAAGTCGCGAAATGCAAAACCCCGAAACCCCAAAACAGGCACCCCAACAAAGACTCCATTTCGGAGTTTCAGTTACCGAGTGATGGAAAAGTCAAGATTCGAGACTCTCCAACACAGGAGTCTCGAAGTCACGAAATGTGAAACCCCGAAATCGCGAAATAGGCGCATCGCTTGAAGTTTCGACTACTGGAGTTTCGGATACTGGGATATATACATGTCATGGAATCTCATCATCAGGAGAACCGAAGTGTCGAAATGCGAAATCCTGAAAAACTGGAAAAGGCGCATCACTTGGAGTGTTGGATACCGGGATTTCGGTTACTAGGAGATGGAGATGACAAGGACCCTTCATCAACAGGAGTCCTGAAATCGTGAAACACAAAATGGAAAAATGATCTAAGTCGTTGGATCGAGGAATTCGTGGACCGTTGATCCGACTCCATATTAGAGTATCGGATACTGGGAGGTTGAGAAGTCAAGAGTCAGGACACTGCATCACAGGAGTCCCAAAATCACGAAACTCGATGTCGCAAAATGATAAAGACTCCATACCGGAGTTTCAGATACCGGAAGTAGGAGGAGTCAAGAGTGAAGACTCTTCATCACAGGAGTACCGAAATTGCAAAACCCAAAGTCGCGAAATGTCACAGACTATCTCCATTTTGGGGTTTCAGGCACCGCAACATGGAGAGTCAAGAAACTTTACCACAGGAATATCGGAATGCCAAATTGTCGAAAAGATGAAATGCGAAACACGGTTAGGCTTGGCTAGAGGTCACATCCTTTTGTCACATCGGCAAAAGATGGGGGAAGGAGTTAGTGAATACAAGCTCCTTTTCGGAGCTTCGGGGGTCAGGAATTAGAGAGTACTAAAATCCTCCATCACGGTGATCCCGAAATGCCGAAGAGCGGAATGCCAAAATGAATGCAAGACTAATGAAATTCATCCAATGGTGCAGATGAAATTGAATCAAATCGGAGGGCTATTGTTGCACGTCACAGTGTAATTGCTAGAAATCACTGATGGTTTCTGCCAGAAATCACTGATGGTTTCTGCCAGAGGACTCGAAGAGACTTCGACATGATTGACAGAGGAGGTGAAGAGTCTGAAGGAAACTACCAGTAGAAGAAAATACTGTTCATGGAGGTGATTGACCGCTAGAAGAGCGTTGGAGCCGTTAACTGCAATAGAGAGATTGAGCTCGACTGGAACAGAAGATGAAGAATTTGGACTACTGATGATGTGAAGGAATTTCAGTATGACACCCAGTGATGATGGAAATAAGTGCTGAACAAATAGAGAAGTTGAAGAGTTGCCATGATGAACAGACAGAGCACTCGACATGCAGACCATGTAGAACCACTGCATACAGAGAATGCACAAGAGGCACAGGGAGTATAAGAATGTGGAACAAAGAAGAGATCGAGGGGTTGTTGTTGTTGAGAGTGATGCATGTGTGAAGAAGGAGGTGGAGTGCAGCAGCCGAAATGCACAGAAGACAAAAGGTGTATTGAAATGGGAATGGTGCAGAAAGCACAAGAGGCAGAAGAAAAGAAAAGTGTAATGGATGCGTGCAGGAAGACAGTGAGGAAGACTGAGTAGTGAAATCTTGTAGAACAATGATGAGACTAGTAAGTTGTTGTTGAAAACTATATCACTGTAATAAGTTTCAATAATTCATATTCATAATCTAGGGTGGAAGGGAGGTGCTAGGGAGGACTGGTGTCCTCAGAGGTTTAAGTGGGTGCTTGAACATAGGGAGTTGTAGCTTCCTTCTAGTTGGTTCTAGAGAAACCAAGGAGTTGGTGCTAGAGAAACTAGGGAGTTAGTGCTTCCTTCTAGTTGGTGCTAGAGAAACCAGGGAGTTGGTGCTAGAGAAAACAGAGAGTTGGTGCTCTCAGCAAGTAGCAGCTTGCAAAATAGAGGTTGCAGCCTCATTATGAGTTGGTGCTCATATGTATGATAATGTAAAGAATGTAAATATTACTTATCATATAAAGAAGAAGAGGTTTTAACCCTATATGTGTTTCCTCAAGAAAATATGTCTCTGTGTATCTCATATCTGTGGCTGATGCTAAATATGCTATTGCTTATTGCCCTACATCATTGTGATTATCATTGAGTGCTTTGTAAAG
>SNQJ01S0007768.1:0-34221 GCA_010110895.2 Picea sitchensis | reverse complement strand
AACTAGAAGGAAGCACCAACTCCCTGAGTGTTTCCAGCACCAACTGGATGGAAGCACCAACTTCCAATCATACATGCACCAACCTATAAAATAGAGAACAAGAATTCTCCCTTGCACTACCCTGCCACCCTGGTTTCTCTGGCTAAAACAAGATGGAAGCTACAACTACCTGTGTTCAAGCACCCACTTGAACCTCTGAGGACAATAGTCCTCCCTAGCACCTCCCAACCACCCTGAAATATAAATCTTTGCTACTAAAACTTATTACAGTGATATGATGTTCAACAATTTCTTACCAGACTCATCATTGTTCTGTTGCATCTCGTTGCTCTGTCTGCCACACTGACTTTCTGCACACATGACTTGCACTGTCTGTTCTTCTGTGTTTTATCCTCTGTGCGCCATGTCCATTCCCTGCACAGTTCCTCTTCTTTCCCATTCAGTTGCGACACTCTCCTCCTTCTTTACACATGAATCCCCTTCAACAACAACAACCACAACAAACTCCAATAGCAACATCAACCCCTTCTCTTCTCTGCACCGTGTATATATACAACTTCTGTGCATCTTGTGCATGCAATATTCACCATTCCTCTGCATGCTCATACCGTGCCAATCTCCTCCACATCTCAAGTGATCTGCGTGATCATCATCGTGACTCTTCAACTTCTCTGGCAATTCAACCCCTGTGTCTATCATCACTAGGTGTTAAGCCAAGATTCCTTTTTCTCTCTGGCAGTTGAGATTCTTCGTCTTCTCTATTACAGTCGAGCTCACCCTTTCTGTTTTAGTTACGAGCTCTAACCCTCATCTAGCTGTCAATTTCCTCCATGAATCGTCTTCATTCCACTGACAGATTCCATGTAATTCTACAGCTCCTCTGGAAATCACACCGAAGTCTCTTCGCATCCTCTGGTAGAAAACATCAATGGTTTCTAGCAGTTTCACTGTGTCGTGCAATGGTAGCCCTCCGATCAACACTTGATCTAACGGTTCAGATCATTCTGCGATTTCGCATATCGCGATTTCGACACTCCTGATGTTCAATGTTCTTGTCACTTACAAATCCCGATCTACGAAATTCCGATACATAACTTTTATACACTAGCTCCTTCCCCTATATGACTATGGTCATAACCAAGTGCCTATGCAAAAAGCGCTTTCACGATTTCTCATTTTGTGAATTTCAACACTATGCTCCATTGACCCCAAGTCAGCGAAAATTCGATCACTTGCCACATGTCCTGTGATTCGATGGTCCAGATGTGATCTCGATTCAATGGCTACGATTGAATCGCGATTTCACAATTTCGGCATTCTTGTTGCATTGGGTTCTTTGCCTCTCCATGTCGCGATTCGTGAAACTCCGATATGGAGTTATGTCAACGGTCCAGATCTGATCTCTATTCAACGGCTGCGATTAAATCGCAATTTCACTTATCGTGAAATCGACATTCTTGTTGCATTTTTTACTTGCCACTCCATGTTGCGATCCCCGAAACTCCGACACAGACTGGAATCAACGGTCCAGATAAAGCTTGATCTGACGGCTTAGATTACATCGCGATTTCACATATCACGAAATCGAGATTCCTGTGGTGAATGTTCTTTGACAACTTCAACACTCGATCCTCGAAACTATGACATGGACTGGAATCAACGGTCTAGATTTGATCTTGATTCAATGGCTGCGATTTAAGTCACGATTTTGCATATCACGAAATCGGGATTCCTGTTGCATTGTTTCTTTGACATCTCCAACACGCGATCCTCGAAACTCTGACATGGTGTAAGTCTGCTGATGTCACATGTGTTAAATAACTGCCACATGTCACCCTGATTCGTGACTTACATGTGCTTGGCATGTTGAATCAATCTGACACTTGTCATTACCTGGTTGTGCCACGTGTTCCTAGCTAACGTGGTTTGTTGATGTGAGTCGGATCGACGGTCCAGATGTGATCTTGATTTGACAGCTCAGATTACGTCGCGATTTTGCATATCGCGAAATCGGGATTTCTTTGGATGATATTACTTGTCATCTCCAACTCTTGATCCTCAAAAATCCAACAGGGAGTGGGATCAATGGTCCACATAACCCCTTGAGATGGACAATCCTCCTTCTTTCGGGATTTGTGAGCCCTCTACTCCTTGCACTTTTAAAGATCGTGCAGGTTTTCCTCGATCCAACGGTGGTCGCACCCTATGCTCAGATCTGACGCTCGAGATCTATCCTCCTCTTCAGTGTGCTCTTCTTGTCTTTATTTAGATCTGATGGCCCTCATTCTGTTGGGAATTTTGGATGGGATCCAACGATCAGAAATGCTTCTCGGGCCCTCGATCATTTTATCAATGTTGCGTTGCCTTCGATCATTTGATCTTCCTAGACTTATCTTCTATTTTCCTGTTTATCATCACTGATGTACTCAAGCCATCATCATTGTTGTACTTGCCAGCGTTTCCTTCGATCATTCGATATTCCTGGACTTATCTTCTATTTTCCTATTGATCATCGATGTTGTACTCAAGCCATCATTACTGTTGTACTTGCCATCAATGAAAAGTTTACACTACCTGTAAAACATACCAAACATCCTCTGCACTATCTCTTCTGATATTATCGAGGTTTCTCTACAACTTCTTCCCAAAATACTTCTGGTACCTGTCTGTTACATTCTTCCTGTATTCATGCCATCTTCATTGTTGTACTTGTCATCAATGACAAGCATATGCTACCTGTTAAACATTTCCAACAGATTCTTCTGCGGATTCATAGATCTAATATTGACCAATGGTGGGAGAGAAATTGTGATGCCTTCATATCGAAAGAAGCAGAGCTAAGGGGAAAATATGTGAAAGATACTCATGAGGTAGTCTTTTACTCAGAAATATCAAGTGACCAATACAAGATATTCTGGGTTAAGTTCCTGGAATAAATTTTCCACTGGATAAATAGGCTCCGAGAAGCTCTAGAGTTCCAAGAATGAGTCAAGAGGACCTATACTTAGGAAACATAAAATATTGCAGCACTTCATCGACTGGATTGTCAGGTCACGCGAGCGATTGATTTATGGGTCAATACCACATTAGAAGGATACATTATTGAGTTTGCAGCTGAGAATCACCAATATTTTTCACGAGCAGAAGTGGATTTCAAGAAATATGCAAGGGGAATACTGCTGAGAGAAATCTCCCTATGGATTAAAGTTTTCTTGATGGAAGAGGGGATGCTGACTATGTCCCCGACTGAGATGGAGGTGTAAACAACCTCGCTCTGGGTAGGGAGAGGTTGGGGTAGAATCATTTCTTGAGAGAGGGGAAGGTTTCTTTGATAAGTGGGGGAAGAAAAAATAAATGGACTCAAGAGACGAGTGAGCCTTGAAAAGAGCCGCCATAGTTGAGAAGTGGTGGSACGACAAGATCAAGAAAGAAGCAAGATAGTTTGATAAGTTCTAGAAAGAATTCRGACYGGGRGAAGTATAGGAAAGACAGATGGAAGAGTTGCATAAGATTAGAAGACARGAAATACTGGTCAKTCAAATATTAAGTGAGAGAGAAGCGCAGAGAGAAAGAATTCCACGGGAGGGTGGACAATAAGGAGAAGGTGTAGAAGCAAGAGATAARKAATMTRACATGGATATTGAAGAGGAAAGAGAAGATTCAGCCCCGATGACAGGAAATATCAGGAATCTGGCTGAAGAGACCACTCCAGTGGAAGAAAACAAGACCCCCCAGATCAAAGAAAACTTCCCTAAATCTAGTTGCACCAGCCTCRAATCGCCCATACCCCAAGTGTCTTCTATACAAGTGGTAATTTTGATACTACCCTCTTATGCTAGTTATGCTCCAGTACAATTAGTTAGTCAGTCACAGCTAGGAAGTGCGAGTACAGGGAGGATATTGGGATCCCCTGGTAGATCRCAAGTAGGATCATTAGGTTTCATTTTGATAAGAGAAGAAAKATCATCAATGGTTGGTCAYGCGGGAGGTTCAATTGCCCGATACCCATAATTCTGGGGTAAGGGAGATGAATATTTTGAGAAKCATTGGTTCTTGTGTGAAKMAATCTRGAKATCCAGAGGGACTCYAGACGCGAATAAGTTGGTTGAGTTCTAGACTACCTTGGGAGGTCGCACTCTCAAATGGTACATGAAGATTATTGAGCCAAGAGTGACAKAAATGTAGGTTCAAGMATTCACACTTGGCCAGGTATGGACAAGGTTCATAGCAKATTTTAAGCTACCTTAGTCARARCAACAATMTCTRTCTAAGYTGCAYRATATCCAACAAAGGGAAGGTGAATCAGCCTGGGAATAGAGCCAGAAGTTTAAAGATKCCATAGGAAGGTTAGCACATCCAATCCATGAGGAAAATCAAAGAGAATGGTATGTTCAGGGATTGATACCTCTRACACGGATKATGCTAACGCAATAGTGGATAGCCACTTTGACAGATGCCTAGGAACAATCGATGAATATTGAAGCCATGGTAGGATATCCTGGGAGCCTGAGAGTGACCAGACTCMCARCAWATGCAAATTTGGTGCAACTATAAGGGAAAATATCAACGCTTAYAKAAACRATTTAAGAACTGACGTTACCTGGGCCAGGAYGACCGCAGGTMTCGTGTACTGGATGTTATAMAAAAGGACATATAGTGAACGAATKTCCATGAATAAGGGGAATTGGACCTCCTCAAAATCTAATGGGACCCTCACCAGGACCCAYGGGAGGAGTTGCACAAGTATCTGTGAACTTACCATTCCATAACGCCACTCTGTATCTGATCCGGATTTATTTTCGGCATGAAATGAGAGYAGAGCTATAATAAATAAATGCACAGAGATATCACAGATATTCAATAATATAACAGAAATGTATCAGAGATGCAACCATACACACAGAGATACAGTAATACATGATTTMTATTAATGAAATAAATGTACARAGATTGTAAAATACAGAATGAAAGACTCACTAGAATGGTGGCAGCTTATCTCTGAGAAGAGATGTGGCGGCTACTTGCATTTGMAAGAAKATGATTACAATGAGGCTCTGAAGGWMTTTTTACAATAAAAAGGAATGCCAAAAACCCTAGACATCCAAAAACCTAACCCTAGGAGATGAAGYGCTAAAAGTCATGTGGGCCCCGTTTGGGTAAGTTGGTGCATCAACTTCCCGGGGTCGTAACTTTTKCATACGATCTTTGTTTTAGGGGTATGATAGCTCTTTGGAAAGGTATCATYGAGGAGATTCATTTTGGGGGMTMAATAATTCCTTTRGCTATCATTKAGAATAKMAATCTTGAAAAACCTTTATTTGGGCCCTCAAAATGGCCCYAGAAGTTAAAAACTGCTAAAAATAGTAAATTGCCAAAATTGCCAGAAAACTRTTTTGAGCYAGTYGAAAAAGGTGGGTGGCCAYCGATATCCACCTGGATCAATACTCCCTCCTTAGGAAGAAATGATCTCCATTGTGTTGAGTTCTCAGGGGAGAGGGAAAAGCGTTTGTTGAATCTACATCTTGGTGAGCTACTTGCCTTGCTGGARAWGTCGCGCTGCTCAGTTTGTGGAAATMTGTCACGAACCTGTTGAGGCTAAATCTATTCAACAAGTTGGGCTACATGAGAGGACAATGTGCAGAAGGAATCTTTGTGATTTKCTACAACCTTKTCGAYCTGCTTCTRTTGGATAGAAGGTGYTTGRKGCGAGGTTGTAGTGGTTGCAGTGTCCTTATGTTCCCCTTTTGAACAAATTGTGAAGAAGMTGAATTTTGTAGWATGAGATGCTASCTTGYRKCACTTTTTAGGTGTAACAGTAGTCAGAACTACCTCTGGTATTCTGTAGAGATGATCCCCCAGAGAAACAATGACACTGYGGGGTCGAGACTCATAAACARCATGGTGCTTCCACATATATGGTTGTCCCAAGAGAAMATCACATACATCTAGTGGGGAGACATCACATAATACCTCATCCTTGAAGGGTTGGATGTCCTATGACAATCAACATTGTTGGYTGACACGAAGATCTCGTCCTTGGCAAAGCCACCTAATGTTGTATGGYTGYGGGTGTGGTGTTGTCGACAGTCCCAACTGTTTRRCGACCTCTGTTGAGATGAGGTTATTWTGGCTTATGCTATCAACAATAAAATGCAGCGGGGTCCCCTTCAACCACATCTGTGAATGAAAAAGGTGCTCCCCCTCTTYAGGATCTATTGGTTCTTCTAGTTGAATTGTTGTGGTCACGAAAATARCAATGGGGTCTGTGTTAATGATCTATCCTTTACCAGTATTTTCAGAATCAGATTCTGAATTAGGGTTYGTCTTMTTGTCTTTGATATYGGCCACYAATGACTRTTTTGAGYGACATTCATTGGTGTTGTGCCAGGGGATTTTGTGGAAATCGCACCAYTTTCCGRTGTCCTTCTTGGTMTTCCTGTGACCCTTCTTTTCCAGTTGCTTGGACTGGTTTTCRGGAGACTGTTTGTTAGKGATATCTTTTTCATACTTTGGTTGTTGCATATTTGCATACCTGAACTCTYGTTTATTCTGGTGGTTAAATTTCTGCTCGATTTTAACAACATATCGATAAGCARCACCGAGTGATGAGATGTCCAGAAAATCCATTTTAGTTTGGATGTATCTTTGTAGAGCCACGCGGTATTTCAGAACCAAATGTCATTCAAAGTCTTTGATACCCATCTTGGTGCRCAAGGTATGGAAGGTATTGTTGAAATCCAGAACTTCTTGGCCCCTCTCTTGCYGCAGTGTGGTCCATCTCATGTACTAGTCCTCATAGTTKCCAACAGGGTAATACTGTTCCTTTACCGCATCCATAAAAAAATCCCAAGTGGGCTAGACCCCATATATTCYAGACTCCTATGTGGAAATATGCTCCTAGTAAGTTTCCCACCAATGTTTGACATGGGGGAGAGCCTTAAGGAGCRCGAAKATKATCTTTTCTCTGTCGGAAAAATTGTGAACAAAGAAATAACCTTCTAATAGATTTAACCATTTATCTRGGGCATCCGCATCTATYTGACCTTCAAATATAGGAATATCAAAATTGGYATGTACCTTAAAAGKTGAGGTTCCTCCAAAGTGGTTGCTTGATGAAKATTCTCCTGATGCTATCGAGAGGCRTTGAAGGATGTGGGGAAAATTCTCCATCATTTCGTCCCTCTATCATGTGAGAKCTTGCTCAAGCAACAAATTGATATGATCGTCTGCTCCGTCATTTTTATTTTCTTCTGCCATTGAGGGTTTCTTGGGTGTGCAAGAGAAATTGTCCTCCAGAGATACAAGMTCGATACCCAACTTGCTATACTCRGACCTTGTCRGGGACATGCACTGAAAAAAATGATCAAGAACAATCTGCTYTGATACCACTGATCCAGATTTATTTTCGGCAYGAAATGAGAGYGGAGCTATAATAAAGAAATACAAAGAGATATCACACATATTCAATAATATAACAGAAATGTATCAGAGATGCATCCATAAACATAGAGATAYAKTAATACACGATTTCTATTAATGAAATAAATGTACAGAGACTATAAAATACARRGTGAAAGACTCGCTAGAATKGTGGCATCTTATCTCTGAGAAGAGATGTGGCAGCTACTCACATTCGCAAGAAGATGATTACAATGAGGCTCTRAAGGCMTTTTTACAATAAAAAGGAATTCCAAAAACCCTAGACATTCAAAAACCTAACCCTAGGAGATGAAGCGCCAAAATTCATGTGGGCCCCAWTTGGGTAAGTTGGTGCRTCAACTTCCCSGGGTCGTAACKTTTGCATACAATCTYCGTTTTAGGCATATGATAGCTCGTTGGAAAGGTGTCATCAAGGAGATTMATTTTGGGGGCTCAATMATGCCTTTAGATATCATTGAGAACCTTTATCTCTAAAAACCTTCATTTGGGCCCTCAAAATGGCCCYGGAAGTTAAAAACTGCTAAAAATAGTAAATTGCYAAAATTGCTAGAAAATTGTTTTGAGCCAGTCRAAAAGGTGGGTGGCCACTGATATCCACCTGGATCAGTATCATGATTTTSCAGGGAGCCAATTAACACCAACATTTGGTTATTGTGATATTTGTTGAATCTATGGGCAAGGGTTGAGGCAGTGCCCCATTATGCAGAAATATTMGACAGTACCAAATATTATACACTGTGAGTTTTGCACATCTAYCGCACACACTACCAATCAATGTAGAGTGTTGGATGTACTTGCATAYAGGTTGGACCGAACAACATTCAAGGTGAATGAAAACCCTCAGGGAYCGGGAAGAGGYCGAGGAGATGGAGTCRGAGGAGACTTCAGAGGAGGAAGAACTGGGGGAAGAGGGCCAAGTAGATGTTACAACTATGATGAGAAGGACATATGGAGAGAGATTGTCRTCATMTGAGGTGGACATGGTGCTCCCACTATAGATCCAATGGGAACRCAACTAAAKAATACCCAAAACTAATTGAAAAATGGGAAKATTGGGTACATCAATGAGGAACTAACCTCATCAGTTCATAAATCAAGAGAKTTATTAAAGGAAAAYTTCCTAACCTCAATATYGTTACTCRAGGAGGAGAAAAGAYAGGAGCTGATGTTGATAATMTACCTYAGATCYAGAAAGAAACACCTAAAGAAGAYAGGTATGATGCTCTAAAACAAAAGTTGTTCTTTAAAAATTCCATAGAAGTATTTAAGAATATCCTTAGCCCTGAGATGCAAGAGAAACCCCCACAGCCTATTGTTTACCCTAAGATTGCMCAAGTCCCTKCTTCACCCCCTCTCCCARAAACCTTGTAATCACACTGAGACAACCTAAGCAACCTCAAAATGTAGTAGACCTTTGGTTTCAATTATTCTTTRACATTCTYGGGAACAACCAATTAACAGAGAAGTTGTGCAACGCGCTATACCTAGTTTTAGGGAATGAAGAACCCACRGAAGAAGGAATAAGGACCAATATTCCTGAGAAGAGTCCTCAGAGGGTGCAGAGAAGGAAAGTWCGAAATGGAAAMGAATTTAKAATAGTAGCCCAGTTAGATGAATTTGAGATTAAGAATGTCATGTTGGATCTAGGATCCGATGTGAACATTCTGCCTAAAAATACCTAGGAAGCCCTAGGAAAACCCCAGTTGACATATTTCCCAATCCAGCTAAGAACRACCAACCAATATTGTATTTTYCCCATAGRAATACTGGAGAATGTGGAAATAGATGTTGTGGGAGTGAAGAAAATAGTTGACTTTGAGGTGATTGAGATCATGGGGGATAAGGACCCTTACCATGCACTACTTGGGATTGATTGGGCCTATGACAACTATGCAGTGATCGACCTAAAGAAATACACTATGACATTTGAGGTAGAAGGGATCAAGGTCGTTCAACCCTTGGATCCATAYGTAGGTCCCAGATATACAGAKCCAATAGAGAACAATATGGAGGGAGAGGACTTGGATCAGTTGTACACTGTAACAACAAGAACAAGAGAATATTACATAAATCCTACTACTGATGGATCGKTAAGTTGGAGGAGTATACATTTAGTGGATAGATTCAGAATTGGAATTWGRCAGTTGGCAAGAAAGCTCATACGAAATATTCTCAAGGAGATGCACAAYTGTCAGGGAAACTAGATGGGTTGGGACCGAGGYCAGATAACACCCGGTATATGATGGTACCTCAGGACTGGACATTTTTTTTCTCAKCATGGAAGAAAAGGTAGTAGAGGATMAAAGGATCTCAATACTAKATTTTTCCCTCCAGRACACCCCTGTYGGATGGTGGGCCAATCATAAAGACTTACTCAGGAATTGGGAYGATGTGAAACAATCTATCAAATATAGKTTCCAAGATAAGGAGCAGTTGGAATCAGAGATGCAGATGGATTTCCAAGTTTTGCAACTRTTCAATGAAGAATCTGATCCTAAAGCACATATTGAATAGYGSGTGACATAGTGGCAAGTTKCGGAAATACCCTCTCGCTTCTGGGTTCAAGTATTTCCCCACTCACTAGGTCCAATCCCAAAATATTGGTTCATACATGAAGAAACYRTAAGACAGAGMATYGACTAACAACTRTTGGTMGATCGATTTTGCAAGGAATTCTCCTTTACAAGTAAGTACCCCRAGCTTAAAGTAGTCCTGCAAAAGATTAAAGAATTTCTTTTTTCAAACAATAGTAACCAGAAATCAAACCTAGGGGTATGTGAAAAACATAGCCTAGAAMTTCAAACTAATATTCACCTAACCTCAAACTAATATTCACCTAACCTCAAAAAAAAATCCTATAGAATTCTATAAGATTTCCATGGATTCARAAAGCCTAGATGATTTAGGGGAATTGAGAAACCTACCCATTAAAGAGACAAAAGGAAACAAAGAAATCCAGAACACCATACCTAGTCAGACTGATAGTTCCTATAATCACCCATTAAAGTTGTGCAAAGTCAATATAGGGACCAMATAGCAACCTAAGATAGCTATTGYGGGAGATTACTGGGATGAGCAAACTAGTCAAGAAATACAGAGTTTGTTGTGGGAATATGAGGATTTGTTCCCAAAGACCTTTTCARAGTTAAAAKGGATCAAAKGAGTTATGGGAGAAACAAAAATTGAATTAAAACYAGGATCAAATCCTGTGAGGCATAGACCATACCTCCTTAACCCTAGAKTAAAAKACAAGGTTAAGAAGGAGATARACAAGATGTTGAAAGATGGACTTATTCTTGCAGTGGAAGAAGCARAATGGGTCAGCCCAATAGTCATCCAGAGCAAGAAAGGCACATAGGATATCAKGGRCTATGTAGAGTATAGAAGCCTTAACTCTRCCTGTGTGCATGAYCCATTTCCAACACCTTTTATKGATGAGGTGCTAGAACAAGTTGYGGGGAAAGAAGAGTACTCATTTACAAATGGATTTTTTARGGTACCAMCAAGTAAGGATTGTTGAAGAGGAAAAAAAGAATACCACATTCATAACAGAATGGGGGTATTTTGCATACAATGTGATKCCATTTGGATTAAAGAATGCCCCTGCAGGTTTCTCCTRGATTGTAATAGCAKCTTTCAGAGAKTTTATTCACAAGTTTATAGAAGTTTATATGGATGATTGGATGATATATARTCTGCTCAAGGAACATGTAGCAATGTTACGTCTGATGTTTGACAGATGYAGAGAATTGAAGATATCATTGAATCTCATAAAGTGWATCTTTTGTGTACCACATGGAAATTTGTTGGGSCACATAGTATGCYGAGAGGGAGTATTGGTAGACCCAGCCAAAGTCKCGGTTATTGTGARCATGCCACCACCTAYGAGTGCTAAGAAGTTACGCTCCACGCTGGGACACACAGGGTGTTATCCCAGGTTCATCAGAAGATATGCAAACATTACTGCACCTCTRGAAAATATATTGAAAMAGGCYGAAATGTTCCACTGGAGTCCAGAATGTGATAAAGCATTCAAGACCCAAAAGGAGAAGCTCATCACAACAYCGATTATGATATTCCCAAATTGGGAAAGTGAATTTCACGTCCACGTAGATGCTTCAGGTATTTCCTTAGGATCTATCTTAGCGCAACCTGGAGATGAATCCATGGATCATCCTATCTATTTTGTGCGCAGGAAGTTGTCACAAGATGAGTGCAACTACACAATGACAGAAAGGGAGGGYTTATCCATGATTTATGCTTTGCAAAAATTTAGACATTATTTTTTAGGTTCTCATTTTAAGTTCTTTACTGATCATTCCACATTGAAATATCTAGTTAACAAATTTGTGTTGGAAGGGAGARTTTGTAGATGGTTGCTACTATTTCAGGAATTCTCCTTTGAAGTAATTATTAAGMTTGGAAGATGCAACGTAGGACCTGGTCACTTGTCTAKATTAGAATMAGGGGAAAGTGGTGGAGCAGTTGACGATCAACTCCTAGATGCAGATCTRTTCCAGGTTAAGGCCATACCAGAGTACCTGGAGGACAAAACAATMTTMTTAAGTACGGGAGCCTTCCCAGAAACATATTTGGCAACCCAGAAATGCCATATGGTTGTYAGAGCAGCRRACTATCAGTTGATTGGAAGGAAATTGTATAAATTGGGACTAGATAGTATCCTCAAAAGATGTGTCTTGGATCACRAAAGAGAGGATATACTATGGGAATTCCACAGTGGAGTTGCGGGAGGTCATGTAGGAGGAAAGGCCACTGCACAAAAATTTATCCAASCGGGACTATGGTGGGAAATGCTCYTCAAGGATGCAAAGGTATATGATAGATCATGCGATGTTTGTAAAAGAATGGGTAAGMTATCACAAYGATATGAATTACCACTCCAACTAGTTTGAGCTCTACAGGGATTTGAGAATTGGGTAGTTGACTTCATTGGATCGATCAATCCCGCAACTAAGAATTCAAAGGCTAGGTACATTATTACCGCAACTGACTATCTTACATGTTGGGATGAGGTAGTAGTTGTTCAGGACTGCTCGACTGATACTGCTGCTAGGTTTATTTTTTAGAATATTATCACTCGATTTGGATGTCTTAGGAGTCTGACTAGTGATCGGGGAGCTCATTTTATTAGTATCACTATAGCGAAGCTTACAACAAATTTCTTGATCCAGCATCACAAAAGCAGCCCCTACCACTCGCAAGACAATGGAACAGTAGAGGCATTCAACAAGATTCTGGAGAGAGGGTTAACAAAGGTCTGTTGTGAAAATCGGGAGGATTGGGATGACAAAGTTTTGGCATTACTATGGGCTTACAAGACAACCAAAAGAAACTCCACAGGTACACACCATTTCAGCTAGTTTATGGGAAAGAAGTTGTGCTGCCTGCATAATTCATCACTCTGAGTTTGTACATTGCACAGATCACCCATATGTCGGAGGGAGAATCAATTGCGTAGAGAGTCATGGAGTTAAAAGAACTCAAGGAGACTAGGTTTTTAACAGAGTTACATCAGTCGGTTGAGAAAGCAAGGAAAACATATTGGCATGAAAAACACATTGAGACTAAATTATTTGCACAAGGAGACAAGGTTCTACTCTATGAAAGTTGGTACCAGAAGCTTCCTGGAAAGTTGTGCATGCATTGGTTGGGACCATTGGTAGTTTCGGGTATTCGACCTTCATGAGAAGTCATACTTGCGCAACTAGATGGTATGTTGTGGTCAGGATGGGTGAATGGCACTCGCCTAAAACTCTATATGTCTCAACCCTGATCTAAAAGGACTGTTTCTCTATTCCGAAGGAGCATGTATAATAGATAGATTTGATTTTTTCTATAAATTTTGTAAATTCAACTAATAAATTCGATGTGTGCATTGTTACACCGCGATATGTAGTTCATTTCCTTTTTTGTTTAAGTGTTTTTTGATGCAGAATTGGTTACTCAACAACGTAGAATCAGAAGCATAAAGAACCCATTAATGATAGTCATTAATATGATGAGGAACCCTTTGTGGTCAGAGGGAGAACAAATCTGAATGCAATCTNCCTTTTTTGTTTAAGTGTTTTTTGATGCAGAATTGGTTACTCAACAACGTAGAATCAGAAGCATAAAGAACCCATTAATGATAGTCATTAATATGATGAGGAACCCTTTGTGGTCAGAGGGAGAACAAATCTGAATGCAATCTGAGTCCATGTGCCACACAAACCCAATCTAGTCACAACCTTTATTTCTATTATGGTACCCCATCTAAATTCAGTTAAGACATAAAGTTGTGATACACAAAGATGCCATCGGTATTCATGCCGGGATTCCCACCTGTCAAACGAAAAGGTCTGAAATAGGCCACATCCCTATCAAACTTTCATAGTAAATGCCATAATTTCCCAATAGGATTTACCCCGTTAACCCGTCCCGTCAGAAAACTCAGATCCAAGTTGCGTACATATGGTTATGATGAACAACAGTTATTGCTGAACTTGCCAGCTAAGCCCGAGTATAAGGCTCTGAGAACTCGTCATAGAACGCATTGTTTTCAAGGAACTTAGCAATTTATTAATTTTGTAGAGCGATCAAGCCTATGAAATCCTGAAACCCGTAGTTGTGATCCCCAATCCTTAGTTCACCGCCGAAGATATCGAGAGATATAGAAATTCTAGGTGCCATGTCCAAAGACGTAGTACCAGATGAGCCTTACGACCCCCGAGTCAAGGTCATGGGTTATCTCAAGGGGAAGGTGGAGCAGGTCAAGCTCCTTGATCTTGACTTAACATATCCAATCTTGTTCCCCCATATGAACATAGATGTCTTCTGAAGTATCACTCCAAATGATTTGGGAGGCATGCAATTTGTGCCAAAGCATGAATTTATCAACCTATTCAACTCAACTATCATGAACCTCAGAGACTTACCAGTTTTTGGTACCACTAGTGATGTTGCATGGTGCACCAAGTTCCTGATCAATAGGGTGCACGATATAAGTCTCTCGTTGGATAGGAAGTATCCAATCCACGCCGAAGACATTCATCATCTTACTGTATTGTCCCTCAAGGGAGAGGATGTTTCTAAAGGATTCTAGAGTCCTAGTAAGCATGACAAGAAGAAAGGGGAGCCCATCTTCTACGAAAGGTTCCACACGTAGAGGGGGGGAGCACAACCAAAATTGACCCCTATTCGCCCTCAACCAAGTTTTGAGAGATCCTTGGTCAAGTTTGACCATTTTGGCCTTCGACAGCCTATCGAAGGCGGAGCGCAAGATGAAGCAAATATCGTAGGATCTCGACCCCTTTTTGGGTCCTTTTTTGGATTTGGGAATATGTAACGAGTATGGGAATGCCAACCCATGGGTTTACCCATGCTTAGGCCTATTTTGTAATATATAAATAGAGGTCTAGGCAATGTAAGGAATATATAGGATAGAAGAGGCATCTAGGTGATGTTATGCTAAGTGCAAGTGTGGTTTGTAAATGATTTGTGCATACTATGATAAACTTGCAGAGCTAAGTGCAAGTGGTTGTAACAGACTGTGAAGGGATTTGTGATATAGCGCAAGGAAGGAGGATCTAGCGAGGTGCGCAAATATCCTGTCCTATGTGGAGTAAGGTTTTTGTGGCTCTGTGCATGTATCTGATTGAAGAAGCTAATAAAGAATAAGAGTTGGTGGATGTAGCCCCAGGGTGGGGGTGAACGATGTATATGTTGTGTTTCTCTTCCTTGTGCAATGTGTTGGTGTACTTGTGTGTTATTTGCTAAGTTCTTGACATAGATAGATAGATAGATAGATCTGTTATACTTTGTGTTTATGATGAATCTAAATGCTAGATATGACCTATGTGAACTTGCTTAGTGCTTAAATATGCTAGATATGATCTAATTCCTTATGCTAAGTGCTTAGATACATTAGATCTAGTTGAATGTTGCGATGCTTTTCTCTATTTGCGGAGTAGATATTGGTTAGATATTGATGAAGGTTTACTGCTGAGTGCTCTGTTAAATACTAGAATCACGGATCTGTGTCCCAACTAAGGTTGTAGACATCTGAGTTCTGCAATGACCCCTGCCTCTACCTCAGGTGAGACTTCAGATGCTTTGCAGGTGTTTCCAAAAGGGCCAGTAGTTAGGGTTTTTTTGGTGCGTTGTTGTAGCGTTGAACCCTGGGTCTACCCCTGTGCCAACAAATGGTTCCGTTGTCGGGACCTACAACTATTATTGTTGGGAACTGAGGAAGAATAATCTTTGTGCAAATATTCGACCTAAAACTGAGAAAGCCCCGTGCGTAGATCTATTTCCCTAGTGCGCAACATTCTACTTGACTTGTGAAGCTCTGTGCCAAGAAAAGAGGTCAGATCTAAAGAAAGAGGTAATATATGCAAGATTTGTGCTCTAATAAAGGTAATAATAGTGAAAAGTTCTAGATATGAAATCTTTGTGCTTTGTAGAAGTAAGACAAGTAGAAAATTTTGTTTCTAAAGCATGAATCTAGGCATGTTTGATAGATTATGTCCTAGCTCAAAAACTAGAGTAATGGTAGATGAAATAAGGTTTGATATGAATAGATCTAATAAGAATAGTGAAAGATATGTTATACCTATGCATAGAAAGAATATTTGGACTAACAAATGGATGCAGGATCCTAGAAAGATTTTTTTGAAAGTTAGATCATATGATCCCAGTGCGTAGTACAAAAAGGTCTGGGGATCAGTTAAAAGAAAGAGAGGATTAACCCTCTGTTATAGTTGCAAAATACCAAGACATATTGCTAAGGAATGCCCTGGGAGAAGACCTAGTTGTCTTTTTTGTAAAGCTATGGACCATGAAGTATTGGATTTCCCTAGAATGATTGCTAAAGTTAAAAGAATGAATCTGAACCAAGAAAACCCTAAGGAAGATCCAGAAACTAAGATTATGGCAGAATCCCAAAAAGAATTGCTACAGATGAGAGAAACCCTGAATGACCACCGATATGTCATATTTTCAGAGATCTTCAATGAAAAAGAATGCATTGAAGAAAGATTAGGAGACTTCGACGTTGACTGTGTTCTGGATGAGGAAACACAAGTGAATGTTATGATAGAAAGAACCTAGGAACTTTTAGGGAAGCCTTCTATGGTTCCTTCACTAGGAGGAATAGGATTATTCAGAGGAAAACTGATAACCCTATGTGGGAAGCTCACTCAGATACCTATGAATGTCAATGGAACTTCGACAGAAGAAGATTTTGAGATAATTAAATTTATTGAGGACATCGCTCCATTTACCATGTTACTAGGAAGACCTTGGATTGAAAGAGATAAATCTAGGAGGAAGGAAGAATAAGAAGTCTTAGAGAAGAAGAAGAAAGAGTTAAAAGATTTTATAACTAAAAGGATCACACACTTGATTGAATAATAGGAGAACAGACCACAACTTTTTAACAACAACAACGTAGATATCAAAGTTGCAAGAACACTAGAGGAGACATAGAAGACTGAAATACCTATCTCAGAGAAAGAATAAGTATTACCCTTGAATCCTAGGAAAGAATTTCCACAGCGTGAAGTCACTATGTCCAAAGAAGATAAGAATCAGAATGGGAAAAGGGATACCCAGATGAATCTCACTCGAAAGAAGGCTAGAAAACTAAGTAAGAAGAGAGCTAAGATAGAAAATTTGTAGAAATATCCAAAAGGAACCTCATAGAAGGAAAATTTGCAAAATTGGTGCTTCGTCGAAATATCAACACAACAACACATGGCACTTCACCGGGGTGAAGAAATATACCCGTTGGGGACATTATAACCATTAGACCAACACTCTGAATGGGTAGTAAGACATTTATGACCATACAGCTCACCATTAGACCATTGGGACTGCACCATAATGGACATAACAGAGTTCATGAAGGCTTCAAAACCATTACAAGTGACCCATTGCCGAGTTACCTATTTATCCTGTCGCACCATGCACCGAGAACACTTTTGATAGCTAAGACATTGAGCCCCGGGACTAAGTTGATCTTGCACGGTGATCATCACATTGTTTCCATCTATTCCATTGTAGTCTCTAAGTTAATATGAACCTGATCTAGTTAATCCCGAGTGCGTATGTCTGAGGAGCTCAACGCAGTCAAAGAATCTATGACAGAAGTACTCCTCAACCTGATGACTGAAAGAGTCATGTCAGAGAGAGGATTATCTATAGGTGTACAGGCTTCATCCACAAGAACAATGCAAGCATCTCCGTCAACTACTCGCGGAGATGGACCATCCCGACCATCAGATGAAAAGTGAACCAAGCACAGATATGATCTATAGAATGCCAAATTGATCCCGACTATATTACCCACCTACATACCACCTCTGTGAGGTGCAATAAATAGAGATAGCGTGCCTAGATATTTTGAGTACACCTTGGTCACTGCGAACCTCCCGAAGGGGATCCACGTAGTTCGAGTAGACCAAGACAAGATTGCAGCATTGAAGTTCAATGACTTCAAACTCGACGACCGAAAAGTCTATAACATGCTCACCCCACATAAGTATCTAACCAGAATAAAGGCAAATAATTCAAAGATAATCCCCCAAGCGTGGACCCATAACCTCACGTAGTCCACCCTGTTGAACGTCATGAAGATCCCACACTTCGGAAGACACCAGGAGGTGAATGCCTGTGTCAAGATATTGATTTCTTGTTACCATGGAAGATATTTGTGGCTAGACCATCATATCACAGTTGATCCAACACTGATCAATCCGATCACAGGGTTGATTATGCAAGGACCATATCCATGGGATTTTTATCCAAGAAAATCCATGGATCACGCTCTAGCACAGAGGATCAAGGACACCTACGATGATGTCGAAAAGGGGACGCGAGGATACAAGGTAGCTTCTATCCAGAGTGGCACAGCATGCCTCACCTGACAGTTGATCGTTGGGAAGTTAGTAAGAAAGAACTGACCTACCTTAGTCATCAACTTTGTATTTGACCTCACAGGGAAGTGCATAGAAGGCCTACAGATGAACTAGGCAAAGTACCTGGTGAATCAATTGGAACTAGATTGCAGAGAAGCACAAGATCAAGGATATGAATTCCATTTTAGTTGGATTTTAATCCTTATCACATTCATCACCTGGGAGATGCCGGAAGGTGCGACCTTCCCCGACATCAATCCATTTGAGTTGTTGGTCACGAATTTCAGTACAATTTGGTATTCCAATGATATGAAAAAACAATGGCAGTCAAATGCTATTTTTCATACCTACTACGATCAACTGAAGAGAGCCATTCGGTATGAGCCTCACTTGACTCTGAACACTCTACACTGGTCCCAGCCTTTGATGAAATTTAGCACAAATCGACATTTCATTTATATCACAACACGTGCCGATGAACATAAGCAACAGCTTCAGTCCTACTACAAGATGACGGAGGAGGACCTGGAGGAGATTACTAAGGAATGATCCACTGACCTCCTTATCCCCACCAACCTCGTAGAGATATCCAACATCGATATCCCAGAAACTGCACAGGATACACCCAGACATAGTAGGATAAAGAAGATAGAAGAGGTCCAAGGATTAGATAGTGTGTCTGTGAAGACTGCCTTCATATCACTGGAGCAAGGAGGTGATGCCGAAGAGTTAGATGAAAAATAAGTTGAACATAAGAAAGGAGACGAGGTTGATCCCCTAAATAAGAGGAAGGGTTCACCTCCGAAACATTCCTCCCGAAAGAAATTGAGGGCCTCCATGACCAATATGAAGATTGTCCTCACCTCTTATGACTTCGACTTCCTCATAGCAACCCTAAACGATGCTTCACTGGAAATAACCCAAAAACAAGAGGCCAAGAAGGAAGAAATGTACGATAGGATTGAAATAAAACTATGAGGGGTACAACAGGAACTATAGTCCAATCACGCAGTCTCCACTATACCTCTTTTATTGGGAACACCAGAGCTGGGAGACGAGCCCACCCAACTCCACCGATTAGCCGATACAATAGAAGTTTGCCTTCGCTGAGCACAAGAGGAAATAGAACAAGCCACCCAGGCTTTGATGCAAGTACAAGGAGTACTTGTAGAGAAACACAGTGCTGTAGAACAAGTAAATCTTTCTCTCCAAGTGAAGTTCGATGAAGAAAAAGATCATATGCAACAAGCAAAGGAACTGTTTCTCACCGAGCAACTCGAAGTAAAGGAAGTGGTCAACAGAGCACTTCACTCTGTGATAGTCATAGAAATAAAAGTAGAATATCGAGTTACACAATAAGTAGAGTAACTTAAAGAAGTGATCTAGAAGCTACAACAACACATCGTAGATTTAAAACTATGTGTAGTGCCCGAGACCCCACAGGAGGTGAAGGACCAAAGAGAAGCAACTTCCAGGAGCGCAGTTGAGAGACTAAAGGCACTTTCTATGGAATGCAAGAAGCTGAGTGATCACAATGCCCTGACATACGAACAACTCGCTAAGAGTCCAGAATTAAGAGCACTAGAGTTGTAGCTCCAAGAGGCGAAGTATCAAGATGAAACAATACAGGCATAGTTGAAGCTCCTGTCAGCTGTGGAAAGAATGAAGAGATATCAAGAGCAATGCACCGCCTAGCAGCAGATTCATGCTATTAAAAGTAGATTTATGGAAGTAACTCAGAGACTCCAACCCATGCAAGACAAGGCCTACCAATTGTTCACAGAAGTTGAAGGCCGAGGAGCAGAACTAGAGAAGGTTGTTAATGCAGTTAAACAACGCCTGGAAGGACTTGTGAACGATGTAGTCATTCAAGAGTTTGTTAAACAAGAGGTCATAGCACAACAACAATTCGAAGCAGCTTGAGCCAAGATCAATACTTTCGAAGAAGAACTTCCTACATCAGAGTGACTTGGGATGAGTCACAGGCGAGTGTTGGGGGCCTGTTGTCCCTTGACCAAGTTTTGAGAGATCCTTGGTCAAGTTTGACCATTTTGGACTTCGACGGCCTGTCGAAGGTAGAGTGCAATATGAAGTAGAGATTGTGGGATCTCGTCCCCTTTTTGGGTCCTTTTTTGGGTTTGGGAATATGTAATGGTTATGGGAATGTCGGCCCATGGGTTTACACATGCTTAGGCCTATTTTGTAATATATAAATAGATGTCTAGGCAATGTAAGGAATATATAGGATAGAAGAGGCATCTAGGTGATGTTATGCTAAGTGAAAGTGTGGTTTGTAAATGCTTTGTGCATACTGTGAGAAACTTGCAGAGCTAAGTGCAAGTGGTTGTAACAGACTGTGAAGGGATTTGTGTTGTAGCGCAAGGAAGGAGGATCTAGTGAGGTGCGCAGATCTCCTATCCTATGCGGAGTAAGGTTTTTGTGGCTCTCTGCATTTATATGATTGAAGAATCTAATAAAGAAGAAGAGTTGGTGGATGTAGCCCCAGGGTGGGGGTGAAGAGTTGCTATGTTGCTCTACCTTGTGTGATGCGTTGGTGTACTTATGTGTTATTTTCTAAGTGCTTGACATAGATATATAGCTATATCTATTATACTTTGTGTTTATGATGAATCTGAATGCTAGATCTAACCTCTGTGAACTTTCTTAGTGGTTGAATATGCTAGATCTGATCTAATTCCTTATGCTAAGTGCTTAGATACATTAGATATAGGTGAATGTTGCGATGCTATGTTCTATTTGTGGAGTAGATATTGGTTAGATATTAATGAAGGTTTACTGTTGAGTTCTCTGTTAAATACTAGAATCATAGATTTGTGTCTCAACTAAGGTTGCAGACATCTAAGTCCTGCAACCACCCCTACCTCTACCTCGGGTGAAACTCTATCTTCTTTGCAGGTGTTGCCAAAAGGGATGGTATTTAGGGTTTTGTTGGTGCGTTATTGTAGCATTGAACCCTAGGTCTGCCTCTGTGCCAACAACCCCATACTACCAGAGACAGTCAAGACGGGTTGCTATATCATAGCCAACAAGGTTTTGAGGTCATATTACAAAGGAGAATGCACGCTAGATGAATTATCAGTAGAGGATTTTTGCATCAATGGCATTGTATTCAATTGGTGCAGTTACCTATTGGATGAACTACTCATGTCTTGCAAATAATCTCAGGAGAAGGGAGGCACCTTCACAATGCTGGCATTCACAATGCTTAAGTGGAAGCCACCCGCTGGAAGACCGTTGGCGCTAGCTGACAAGGGGCGCCTTGTAAAGATGTTTGAGCCTTGGAATTCTAGGATGGACTTAGAGAACATGGCCTTCAACAACATGGCATTCTCCAAGTGGTATAATAGGTTGATTGACGCAACGCAGAGGTTGCGCATTCCACAAGAGCTCCTCAACTGCAACACGAGGAACATCTCCTTCAGCATGAACCGACATCATATGTTTGTATGGTCAAGGAATGCCAGCAGGGAATATTTCCATTCAAGGATGTTTTCATTCTACCTATATGAGGAGGCCTTCGACAAAGAGGTAATGTCATGGTCGGGATTTAAAAGCAACCCGTGCAAGTCAGGGATGCACTACATTCTGCCCATCGAGCTGCTGAAAAAGAAGGGTAAAGAAGAAGGGATAGGACTAAGATGAGGCTCAGAGTCACAAAAGAAATAAGATTTGGCACAGTCAGACTCTGAAGAGGAGGAGGAGATGCAACCCTTAAAGTGAAAGAAGAGGATGCAATCAATGTTTCCACAACTTCCATAGCAATCCCTGTTGACATGTAAGGATATAAACGAGATCCTGAGCACTATGTTCATCATAGAACTAGTGGCTAAGAATATCATAACAAGGGTCTCATCGAGAAAGGTTTTGAACCCCCAACCCATTTCATATGTCGTCCCCCTCACTCACTCTGTGGTTCGAGAAACCCCAGTCATCCATATTGAGGAAGACCCTGAGCTTGACACCCTTCCATCCATCATCGTCACTAAGCACCCTCCATCACCACCACAACCCTAGTCGTCACCCCCACAAACTACCAGCCCACCCCAAACCACTGATCCAGAGTTGATGTAGCTCGATCCCCTAGAAAAACCAGAGCCAGAACTCCTAGAAACAATCCCAAAATTGCCTGAGTAGAAAACAAAATTTTTGGTCCAAATCTAGAATTAGTAGAGCAGAGACTATAGTTGACTGGTCTGAACCCTGACACCCAAAACAAATAGATTGTACCCTTTGTGCAACATAAGGACACTCAAACCATAGAGGAGACACATGCTGAAATTCCCCAACACATATCCTCAACGGCCAAGGTTGAGGGTGGCTAAGGAATTGAAACTCGAAAAGAGGAGATGTGTAAAGAGAAGGATCTACCAGAGGTTCATAAGGAACCAAATTCAACCTTCGCGCAAAACATAACATCTACACAAGAATAGATGGACATAGTTCTCCAAAACCCTCAGTAGTGTGCAGAGTTGCTACAAATCTACTTGGCCAGAATAGAGGTTCTGACACTTTTTCCATCAGGGTTGAGGTTTAGGCTTATGCCAGGACCATCAATAGGAGAGTAGGAGGTAGAGGCCCCCTTAGAACATTCAATGGTAGGTGGAATTCCACTGCAAACCTGAGAATTGAGGGACTCAACCCTGTCTTTTGCTGACCTTGCATAGTGGCCAGTGACACACTTGGTTGGAATGATCAGAGCATCAAATGAACAATTAGAGAAGAGGCTCTAGCAGGCCGAGAGGTCTATCGAGGTCACAAGGGAGGAAGCATTCCTTGTGCAAGCATTGAGAAAAAAAGATGAAAATGCCAAGGTCCAGGTCGAGTATAGACTGGAAATATTCCATGAAAGGCTTGTTGAAGCCTGGTCAAAGATTCAAAAGGTCGCACATCAATTTCCAGAAGCCAGGGATGCAGGAGAGTTCGAGCATCAAATTGAGCTGCTTCAAGGAGCATGGTCACAATTGGCCATTCACGCAAAGAATCTAGAAGTGCAGTTGCGGAAAACTCAACAAGAAGCATAGAAGTAGCCTCGAAAGCTGCAGGAGAAGATGGAGAAGATAGTGTTGGAAGGCAACAATGCCCAAGAAGCACTACATAAGCACACAATTGAGTGCACAAATATTTTCAGGGAAGTCAATGATTGGATGGACATTATTGCTAGGCGCAATGAAACCTTGGAGGATGTGCACACTAGAATCCAAGTGTTGAATGAATAAGTTGTGGCTATGACGGATTTGTTGGAGAAACAACAAAAGTTTGACTAGATCCAGCAAGCGGACAATGAGTTGAACGCTCTATTTGAGGTGCAATCCATAACTAAGAAGGATTTTTGCGACTTCTTACCGATCATTTAGACATTTTATATGCAGATGCATCAAGTCGATGCAACAACATATTTTGAATGGAACTCATTGGTCGCATCCAAGCCCAAGGGATGTATTATATATGCGACCCAACAGTTCATCATCGAGGCCTCACTCCTTGTCAGGAAATGGCAGGATAAATTTGGAATCTTTCAAGAAGTGAAGAAGTAGACCTTGGATTTGGTCCCAGATTTGGGCCCTTCATTTGAAGAGGCTAAAGAAGAGAAAGAGAAAGCATAAGAGAAAAGGAAAGAGGAAAAGGAGGACAAGGGAAGGCAACAGTTTCTCCTGGACGCTGTGAAAGAGCCGAGTACTTGACTCGAGGGCGAGTCAAGGTTTGTGGCCAAAGCTTGTTGGGCCCTTTGTTGTTTGATAAAAAGTTGCACAAGAAGGACTATAGTCCCAGTTTTGTCCTAGTACGAGTTGCGCAAGCTACAAAAGAAGTTGAAAAATAGAGCAAGGAGAAGCAACAGAAATAAGTTGTGAAAAGGACAACGCAATGCCAACAAAGCAAAAGTGGTTGCAACAGAACAAGAAAGCATACAAGACAAAGCCAAAAATAAATGACTTAGCTTATATATAGGGATGAATATGATTGTAAAAGGGTTTGATTGTGATTTTAAAAGAGTTTCATTTGATTCTTCCCTTGTTGTTAGGTTGATGTCGTAGTTGTTGTTGTCTATTGTTGAGAAGTCGGGTTTTGAGTTATGTAATGTAATCTGTACACCATTATGGGAGTTAGAGCTCTACGACATGGGTCCAGAGCCAGGAATATATAATAGAGAATTACCTTGTATCTCTGAGATTGTAACTGAGAAATATATGAAGAAGGATCCAAAATTTTAAAATATGTTGCATCTTTCTGTGTTCATACTATTGCATTGTATCTTTATATTACTTCTTTATGTTTCATAAGTTCCACATGATGTTTATGTACATGAATTATTTTCTGGAGTAGCTTCAGTTATTGCGCATATGAGCTCATATATGTTCTGTAGTTAGATGTCTTGTGCAAGATCAGGATGAATCTTGAAGGTTCTGTGAACCCACCTAAGTATTCTCCTTGCCCTTCCCTATCCTTTTGTCTCAACAGCACTTCAGGTGAGACTTATTCTCTTTGGAGGAGATGAAAATTCCAGTGCTCTATACTAAACGGTATCTTTTATTGGTAACCTGAGAAGGACCATGGTTTGATCAATCTTGCACCAACCGTACATATCTATATAAGCTGGTGAGTTTTTTATATTAAGCCTTGGAATTAGTTTGGTGTGCACATTCCATAGTATAGCATGTGTTGGCACATGGGTAGACCTAGGGTTCATCTCCAAGAGCGCACCAGCAAGCCTTAGCTACTGGCCCTTTCGACAGCACCTGCGAAGCAGATGCAGTCTCACCTGAAGCAACTATGAGGGGGTTGCAGGACAGAGATGTATACAACCAGGGGAATATCAAGTGGTTCTTATTACAACAGCAACATAACATGCATCTATCATTCAAATAGATAGATCTATCCTTCACAGCTATAGATCTGATCTAATACAATAATGTAGATAACAATATAACAACATCAGAGCTCAAAGCATCAATAACACATACAACTATGGATGTATGTGGTTCACCCTCTCTCTAGGGATATGTCCACAGAACTGTACTTATGATATATTAATATAAATCTTACAGTTCTGATCTACGCTCTTGGCCAACAGATCCTCTCTTCTCCATATCTCTTCCTCTCTCCCTTCCTGCGCACCCAACTGCAGAACTTGATATTCACACCTAGCTAAAGATCTTACAATACCATAAGGCTCTCTCTCTCATCACTTCTCTCACCCTTAATATAATATTCTCCCAATGAATAATAATCGACAACAAGGCTCAACCATAGTAACCACCCGACCTAGGTCCTCTCAACCTCTATTTATAAATTACAACCCCTCACCATCAACCTTAGGTCAAAACCTAGGTGTCAAAACCCTAATTACCCAAACCCTAGGTCAACTTGACCCATTCTTTTCGGGCTTCACCGGCCTGTCTTTCCTTATCCATATCGTTGTGCTCCAAGGCATCTAATGCTGGATTTTTCCACTTCCTAAGCCATCCTCGGTCCATCTTCCTTGTTGATCTGTCATCCTCGATCTCCTCATCCAATGACTTGCTTTTCCTCACTTCGCTCAATCTTCTCTGCTATTTTTCTCACTTTGACCCAGTGACATCCACTGTGTCTCCCGCGAAGCTCGCTTTTTACCTTTTCTTCCTCATTCTTCACTTCCTTCCATTACCAAGGGCCAACAATCCCCCAACACTCACCTGTGACTCATCCCGAGGCACTTGATATCTGATCCTCTTATTTTACTTAGACTTTCGACTGCGCAGTGCAGCCCTTGCTTTCTGCTTTATGCCTGCTTTCCATCCTTGTGCAGACTATCTTTTCTATCTCTGGTACCCCGTTTCAACTACACCTGGTACCTAGACCCTTCTCTTCTTGATTTTACTGAGAGCTGCAAGGTAGTTGGTTGTCATAGTACAACTTCAGACGACTTCCATTCACCAAGCCTTCCTTCCAGTTTCCTTTCAATGTCTTCAACTACGCATCTCCTCCTTCTGTAACATAGACAATCTCATATGGTCTGAGCCAATGCGTTCTGAACTTCCTAGGGTGTTTTATAAACTTACTGTCATATAGTAGGACTAAATCACCTTGCCTGAATATCTTCTTCTTGATGTGTCTGTCATGATAGGCCTTTTCTCATTCCTTCTGAATTTGTTGATGGAAGCGTGCAATGAATCTATCTTCTTCTATTTCAACCAACTGTGATAGCCTCTCATGAATAGCGCCAGTATCATCCATGTTTGTAAATGCAACAATTCTTAAGCTTGGTACCAAGTACTCCATTGGGACAACAACTTCAAGACCATAAACCAACTTGAAAGGGGTCTGCATTGTTAATTTCTTGCAAGTGGTTTTATAAGCCCAGAGTACTATTGGTACTCTTAAATCCCAGTCATCCCTGTTCACACTGTAAATATTTGTCAATGTTATCTCCAAGATCTTGTTGAATGCTTCAACTTTTCCTTTTGCTTGTGGATGATAAGGTGTGCTCTTCTGATGGTGGACTGCAAATTCTTCAGTCAGGGCTTCAATTGTCTTATTGATGAAGTGTGTACCTTAATCACTCATAAGGACCTTAGGGCATCCAAACCTGGTTATTATGTCATCGAATATAAAATGCACAGATGTATTTTCACTACAATCCTTGACTACTCTTTCTTCGGCCCATCTAGTTAGGTATTATGTCACAGTGATAATATACCTTGCTCCTGTGCGCTTTCCTGGTGGGTTTATAGGTCCCACGAAGTCAATGGCCCATTTTTCAAATGCTTGTAAGGTCATATGTGGTGCTAATGGCATCTCATATTTTCAGGATGGTTTTACAACTCGCTGGCATACATCGCATGCTCTGGCATATTCTTTAGCATCTCTGTGTAACGTAGGCCACCAAAGGCCAGCTCACAGAACCTTCTGCGCAGTTGTTTTTCCTGCATAATGTCCTCCTGCAATGCCTTCATGAACTTCTTAGAGGATCATAGGGAATTCTTCCTCCATCACACATCTTCTTAGGATCTCATCAGGTCCCATTTTATATAGCTGAACAACTATCAGTGAAAAATCTGCAGTGTGCACCACTAGTTGTTTCTTCTGCGTAATTGTGTATTTGGCTGGAGCCATTCCTGTTGATAGGAACTGGACTATGTCTGTGAAGTGGTCATCAATATTTCTAATGGTGAGCATATTTTCATCTGGTAGTGTGTCCTCTAGACTGGTAGGTTCTTCTCCATGCTCCAACCTCGACAGGTGGTCTGGGCCCTTATTCATTCTTCCTGGCTTAACTATGATCTCAAAATCATATTCCTGAAATAGGAGAAGTCATCTGCATATTCTCCCCCCCAACACTAGCTTGTTGACTAGGTATTTTAGCATAGAGTGATCAGTAAACATTTTAAAGTGTCCTCCCAACAAGTAGTGGCGGAATTTCTGCAATGCATACACCATAGATAATCCCTCTCTCTGTGTAGTAGTGTAATTGATTTAAGTTGTAGATAGTTTTATGCTAGAAAATGCTAATGGATGGTCAATGTCCCCTTCTCCAGGTTGTGCTAGTACTGCTCCTAATGCAATAGAAGATGCATCAACATGCACATGAAATTCCTTTCTCCAGTTGGGAAAGACTAGAATAAGCACAGTGACCATCTTTTGTTTCAGTGTGTCGAAGCTCTGCTGGCATTCGTCCATCCAACCAAACTGACAATATTTCTTTAATAACCTCTCCATTGGCACAGTAATCTGAGTATATCCTTTGATAAATTTCCTGTAATAGCCAGTATGTCCTAGCGTAGTGCACAATTGTTTGACTGATGTAGGTGGTGGTAAATCAACTATAATTTCAATTTTGGATGGATCCACCAACAATCCTTGCTTGCATACAATATGACCTAATAATACTCCAAATGGTGAGATGAATATGCATTTCTTCAAATTCAAAGCAATTTGACACTGCCTATATTTATCCAACATTATCCTTAGACATTCAGTATGATTTTTCAACAAACTGAAAACAGTCCAGTCATCAAAGTATGCTTCTAAAAACTTATGCAAAAATTCTTTGAATGCTTCAAACACCACCCTGGAAAATATGGTTGGGGTTCAGTCCAAATGGAATTACTGTATATTGGTAGGATCCCCACTCTGTGGCAAACATAGTCTTATGACGATCCTCCTTGGCGATGTGGATCTGATGGTATCCTCAAAGCCCATCTGTAAAAGAATATACTTCTTGGCCTCCCACGTTATCCAACACTTCGTCTATGAAAGGTGTAGGGAAAGGATCATCTATACAAGCATCATTCAGCTTCCTGAGATCTGCACAAATACTGATCTCACCTATCTTCTTATATTTCACTACCATGGGGCTAATCCACTCCGACTCTTTGACAGGTTCAATAATCCCTGCTTCCATCATTTTGTCGAGCTCAATCTTCACTTTTTCCTTATATTTCGGGTTCAATTTGTAGGGTATTTTCTTGACTGGCTTTGCGTCTGGTTTCAAAGGTATTCTCATTTCTCCCATAGGTCCTTTGATTCCCTTCATATCAGTGAACTTGGTCAAGAACAATTCCTAATACTCATGCAATAATTCTGTGATTTTGTCAATGGTAGCAACGTCCCAGTAATCTCCGACATTGGCAAGCTTTGGTGTTTCCTCTATCTCGATATTGACTTTCTTTATCTTTATCGGTTGTCCAATGAATGGAAGTTCAACTCCTATTCCTTCCACATCTCTTTGACCTTATGTTTCCGCGATATTCACCTTCCTTGGATCATCGTCTTCGTCAGCATTAATGTTGTAGCAGGTCTGCAATTTCTGGAGGGGTGCAGACCATTCATCCTCTTCTTGCTCCAAAGGGAGGCCAAATGCCTCCTCAAATACTTTCTGTCTCACCATCTATAGTGCTTGATCTATAGAAGGAAATTCACTATCAAACAAAAAGGTGGTTATAAAATTATGGATCATACCTTCCCATTCTGAAGTGACAAGGCACAACTCTGCTTGAAGGTACCAGTTAATCGGGGTGGTATCTAGTGTATTGACGAATCTGTGTACCCATTGTTCTCTAGGAATGTCACTCCAGGCCTCTTTGCAACTTCGTACATGGCCCTTTGGGCAGCTTTGACCTGTGTACCGTACTTTGCAGCTTCCTACTTGTGCTGAAAACCACGTTGTCATCAAAGTTTGGCATTGTGTCCAGTCTATAATATTTGTTTTATGTGTCCCCCACCATCTCACTGGTGTGGATTCCATGGCCTCATCCATTGCCAACAGCCTCTATTGTGTTGGTACACTTATCTCAAATTCTAATAAGAAGTTTTCTAAGGGGTTCATCCCATCAAATTTAGGTAGATTACTCACTATTGTTCCAATCCAACGAACTTCTCTGGTTAGCCTAGCACACCTTCTTGTAGATGCTTCATACATCTGGTTCTGCTAGTTCTCCAACACTTCTTCTGAGTTAGATGAACATGTGTTGTCACTTCACCAGCTCAGATTTCCGTCATCTGTAGGGTTGATATAATCCTGTTGTATGGATGTTAATTTGTAGATGTTTTCCAGTTCAAATGCGTGATCCTCTTCTCTGATAGGTTTTGTGTATCATGGACCTTCATCTGTATATAAAGTTGCAACGAACCTAAGGCCATCTTTCTCAAATGTCGTGCATCATTTCTTTAAATCAACAACAGTGGAATTGTCGAAGGCCCAATCGATTCCTAAAAATGCAGGGTAAGGGCAGCTATCATCAACAATTTCAATTACCTAAAAATATGCAAAGGTTCTTACTCCATCGATGTCCACTGGGACATACTCTAATCATCCAAATGGGCTGACAGCTTGCTGATTAGCCATGTGAAGCCTGATAGGGGAATATATCAGCTTGGGTTTTCCCATCAGTTCCCAAGTCTGCTTCGTCATGACATTGACTTTTGACCCTAAGTCGAGGACAACATAGTCTATCTCATACTCTCTTATATGAGCATTCAAGTGTAATTCTTTATTTGTCCTTCTCCTTTTTCCAATTTGGTGCACTACTCTATCCATTAAGGCGTCTATTTTTCCTAGTTCATACTGCTTGATTAAATCTTGTAATTCTTGTACAATGCCTTTATCTTGAATCAACTTAACACAAGCGTGCAATAATTCCATGATTTTTCTTACCTCTTTCCCTTCTGCTGGTGATGCAAACGGATTAAACGCCTGAGGCATACCGTATTCTTTGATTTATGGTTGTCTCTTTGATGAAGATCCTTGATTTCCTTTGAACTCTTTTCTTGCCTCTTCAAATATCTGTCTTTCTTTCTTAGCATCGAATGTTGGGGTCTTTTCTGTAGCTTTCCTGACTTCGTGGTCATTTTCAGTCTTTCCTTGGGCTGCTCTATCTTTGCTTGTAGCAGTGCCTCCTCGAGTAATAACAATGACTCTAGGGTCTTCTCCGCGAGGTTCAACATATATCAGTTGTACTTGTGGGTTCTGCTGGGGTCCTTGTCTTTCCTGAAGTTTAGCCAACAACACAAAGCATTCTTCTATGACATGCTCGAAGGATTTACAATAACTACAGGTTGTGCAGGGATTTTGACAATCCCTTGCTAAATTTCCTGGTTGTGCGTAGTTGTAACAGATTATTTTTCCTCATCCTCGACCCATACCTCCTGCTCCTCCTCCTCCTCTGTAGCCACCACAAGGAGTGAAATTTCCTCTCCCTGGAGAGTTGTACTATGGAGTGTTTCCCTCTTGTTGTACTTCACCTTGAATCTTGTATATGTCTCTCGACCTTTAATGCATGAGATCATAATCTCTACAATCCCAATCATCATGCCCCACTGATTTACAGAATGTACAATACAAGTTTTTGGGTGTCTGGACATACTTCTGCACGTAGTAGCACTCACCTGGGCGATACCTATTTCTGCATACATCGCACCAGGGTAGGTTAACTTACTTTAAGGGGCTCGGTGCCCCTGATGCCAAGTACTCATGAAATAAGGGACAATGTTCCTTATCATGGCCTTCAGATATGTATCTTACACACCAGATATCTTCCCTTTTGTCTTTTCCCTTATCTTCTTCATATCCTCGACCTGTAAAGACAAACTAGTTAGCCAACTCATGATATCGCTAATTCCTGAGCTAGATTCTCCCATCGGTGTTGATTCAAGCTTCATGGAGACCTCCAAATATTTTGCCTAAGATGAAATATTATGCTGCATCAAAGGGATTCTTGTGTGTGGTAACAGTGCAGTGATGAACCACTCTTTGTTCTGTTCGTTGGGGATCTAGAAAGTTAATCGGCCTGTCAAGGTCTTGAATCTCTGGTCGAACTCCCAAATAGGTTCTGCTACCTTTTGCTTAATCTCTTTTAGTTATGTAATACATTGTGACTCCAACTTAGGTTTCTTAAAATCTGCAATCAACACATTCTTGATCTCATTCAGGGGCTTAGGCTATGCCAATCCTTGGACAAGTTTCATGTACCATCTCAGTGCGCGGTCCCTTAGCATACTACTGAACTGGGTTCTCTTGACGGCTTCATCGGTGATACTTTTAATATTCCATACAGCCTCACACAGAAACCAATGCTGATTTGGATCTTCAGATCCATCTCCTCTAAAGATAGGGAGTCTCATTTCATCTACCATAAAGATGACTAAGGTTCTTGTCTGAGTATATGCTGGGCTACTGGTAACAGTACTCTGAAGACTCTAGTGGTTCTGACTATTTTGACTGCTAAGTATTGTTGGGACAACAAGAGGATTAACATTACTTACTTCAGGGGTTCACACAATTCCTGAGGTTTATGGCTCGCTTTGGCACAGTTCTTCGGCTTCCCCTTCTTCTGTTATGGTGGGCTCTGGATGCTCTTCGTCGATTAGATCTACCTCGTCTCCACTATAGAAACCTTCTTCTCCATAGTTTTTCTTAAACAAATTCTCAAGGTGAACTCCTCAGAATACTTTCCCACTACGAGTATGTCCTACTTATGTGTCGCTATCGTTGTTCGAGATCTTGAACATTAGCCTTTTCAGGTCCGATCAATCTACTGTATATTCAAGATGTGGTTTTCATGCAAGAGCATCTTGATTCTTAGCTTCAAGAAGTGCAAAAATTTTCCTCTGGGTCCCTTGAAAAAGTATCTCTCAGCTTGACTATACGATTATGTTCTGTCAACAACAAACTCAGTGATATATCCTCCGATGGTACTATCAAACCAGTGATCTACTACTTTGGAGACAATGTTGTCGACTCTCTTGACCTTCTGGATCAATGCTGGTGTCCAAACCATAGGGGTATAGATCTGATTTCAAACTATGTGTCAGCTAACCTAGCCAACCACTCATGTAGCTCCTGATGGATTCCTCTAAAGAAGATCTCATGAATGTTGGTGAAGATGTATCTTTGTATCCAATCTTCAGTGCTTATTTTAGGGTTCTTGTTCTGGGCTTCAATGAAGTCCTTCTCTTGATCCTCTACCCACTTCTGAATCTATGTCTTTGAAGGGAACCACCTTGACATTCCCTTAAAAATATTCACGTCCCAGCAATGGAACCATTTTTTGGTACATGGGAAGACCCAGTGTTCAGCTCCAAGAGCGCACCAACAAGCCTTAGCTACTAGCCCTTTTGGCAGCACCTGCGAAGCAGATGCAGTCTCACCCGAAGAAACTATGAGGGGGTTGCAGGATAGAGATGTCTACAACCAGGGTAATATCAAGTGGTTCTTATTACAACAACAACATAACAAGCATATATCATTCAACTAGATAGATCTATCCTTCACATCTATAGATCTGATCTAATAGAATAATGCAGATAACAATATAACAACATCAGAGCTCAAAGCATCAATCACACACACAACAATGGATGTATGTGGTTCACCCTCTCTCTAGGGATACGTCCACAAAACTATGCTTATGATATATTAATATAAAGCTTACAATTTTGATCTGCGCTCTTGGCCTGCAGATCCTCTCTTCTCCATCTCTCTTCCTCTCTCCCTTCCTCCACACCCAGTGGTAGAACTTGATCTTCGCACCCAGCTGAATATCTTACAATACCAAAAGGCTCTCTCTCTCAGCACTTCTCTCACCCTTAATACAATATTATCCCAATGAATAATAATCGACAACAAGGATCAACCATATTACCCACCTGACCAAGGTCCTCTTGACCTCTATTTATACATTACAATCCCTCACCGACAACCTTAGGTCGAAACTAGGTGTCAAAACCCGAATTACCAAAACCCTAGGTGTCTACAACCCTAGGTCAACTTGACCCATTATTTTTGGGCTTCGCGAGCCTTTCTTTCCTTCTCCATCTCGTGGTGCTCCAAGGCATCTAATGATGGATTTTTCCACTTCCTGAGTCATCCTCGATCCATCTTCCTTGTTGATCTGTCATCCTCGATCTCCTCATCCAACAATTTTATTTTCCGCACTTCGCTCCATCTTTTCTATTCTTTTGCTCACTTTGAACCAGTTACAACCACTGTGTCTCCTGCGAAGCTCGCTTTTTACCTTTTCTTCCTTGTTCTTCGCTTCCTTCCATAACCAAAGGCCAACAGCATGCACATGTGCTACATACTAAAAGAAGAAGTGTGCACATCCTAGGATATCACACACATCAACTGGAGTGCGCGATCTTGAGGCTATAGATCCTTTGTGTATATGTTTATGTTTTTGAGGCTGGTGAGCCTAGATACAAAAAGGACAATATGTTTTTATTATAATTGTAAATCACATGAAAATATTAATGAAAAACACATCACTGCGATAGACCAACCATGTAAAAGAGTATGGGGGGGTAAAATCCACTAGTCAGGGAAAGAGGGAATAAAATTTGAGATAAGGGGATAAGTTAAGGGGGGGATTAA
>SNQJ01S0007767.1:150749-173440 GCA_010110895.2 Picea sitchensis | reverse complement strand
CATAGATTGATCTGACGGTTCATACTCTCCTTGATCTTAACGGCCATTGATCCATGGCTTAACACCCGATTGGTCCATGATCTCTATTTAAAGAGCATGGAGGCTCATTTGCCGATGATTGATTGTGAGAAACTCTCTTGTAAAATCTCTCTGTAATCTTTTTCTTTGCATTAATAAACTGCTCCAAGTGGTCGTGTTGGTTGGGGCCATGGATGTTTCCCCGTAGGGGTTTTACCATGTGAAAACATCAGTGTGTTGATATTTGATCTGGTTATGTGGGTGGTTATTGAAGGTGTTCATCCTCTATTGGAATACCTATGTTTTCGAACAAGGAGTACATGTTAACATAGATGGAGTGTGTAGCGTAGCCGACTTTGAGGTCATTGAGATAGTGGATAACAATTAGTCATATCCATCATTGCTCGAACTGGATTGGGCCTTTGAAAACCAAGCGATTATTAACTTGAAGAAGAAGGCTTAAAGGTCATTGCACTATTAGACCCCTTAGAAGCAATAAGGTGTGTGGAACCTATGAGAAAAGAAATTGATAACCTGTATAATATGACCACGTGCATGGATGATTATGTCAATTATATTGTATATGGTGCACTTAGTTGGAGAAGCATTAGCTCTTGTGCATCAGATTTAGAGGAAGGAATTGAACATCAGCAACACAGATTGCACGAAATATCAACCAGAAGACATGCTCACATTACTCACTCTTTGCACTAGATAAGAACAGAGGTATGTGATACACCAAGGTTTGGTGGATTAAATGATGTAAGTTCCTTTGTAAATTAATTTGAGTTGCAGATACCCGAACAACAAATATTGTAGGCATTATATGTTGCACTGAGAGAAAACCCAGAGAGATGGTGGGCTACACACAAGGAAGGAATAGGGGATTGGAAACACTGTAAAACATTGATGTAGATTATATTTGGAACAAAAGAAATTATGCAAAATTATACATGGATGAGCAGTCTGATGGATCATGTTGCGCTGTGTATGAAAACTTGGAGATGGGTGCCAAATAAGGAATGGACGCACATGCTCATACATACACTTGAGATGGTTCCCAAGAAATAGTATCTAGAACTAGAAGTATGCATAGGGACAACAGATTGGGAATATATCACCCAGAATTTCAAGGTAACATTTAGTTTCGAAGCTAAGTTACCCTTATTAGATGAATCTCTGCAAATCATTAGTAGTAATATTTTTATGGAAGAATATCATATAGAAACAATACATGCATGTAGTACACACAAAGAATCTACTACAGTCCATGAAATACTAGGATGTTACAATGTTACTGAAGAATATCAAGAGGAAGAAGATCCAAGAAATGTGCAAGTACAAGAGACTAAATGGGAGCGTGCAGTAGAAGGTACAAAACTTAACTATGATGCATATGTGAAGCCATTAAGAGTGTGCAAAGTGAATATTGGCATGGAAGAGAAACCTAAGTTCGTGAATATCGATGTCTATTGTAACGATCTAATTGTTCAAAATATTGCAGACCTATTGTGAAAGTATCAAGATCTCATTTCGACAACATTTCCATAGATGAAGGGGATAGTTGGGGAATTAGGCGAAATGAAGATCACATTAAAACCAAACACTAAGCCAGTAAGACAGAGACCTTATATATTGAATCTGAAGTACAGGGAGAAAGTGAAAGCAGAGCTTGACAGAATGATAGAAGTTGGTATCATTAATCTCGTCACAAAGTGCTAATGGATAATACCAATGGTAATTCGAGATAAGAAAACAGGGGGTATTAGAATTTGTGTAGACATAAGGAAATTAAACAATGTCTGTTTACATGACCCTTTTCTGACCCCCTTTACAGATGAAGTGTTATAAAATGTAGGAGGGAAAGAGGCCTACTCGTTCACTGATGGATTTTCAGGATACCATCAGATTAAGATTGCACTAGAATATATACATAAGACGACATGTGTGACAGAATGGGGAAGCTACCGATACGTAGTGATTTCGTTTGGGTTAAAGAATGTACCAATTGTGTTTTCTAGAGTAGTTGTCATAGCCTTTAAGGAATTTATTCATAAGTTTCTTGAAGTATAATTAGATGATTGGATTGTGTTTAGCTTATTTAAATACAACATAGAAATTTTGTGGTTGATTCTTAATAGATGCAGACAATATCAGATATCATTAAATTTGAAGAAGTGTATTTGTTGCACATGACTTGGTATATTGTTAGGTCATGTGGTATTCAAACAAGCTTTGTTGGTTGATCCTGCCAAGATAGTGGTGATTGTTAACTTGCCACCACCTACATCAGTAAGACAATTGAAAACAACTTTGGGTCCTATAGGATATTATAGGAAATTTATTAAGGGTTATGTGCAGCTTACAACTCCAATGGAAATTGGAAGAGAGAGTTTCACATTCATGTGTATGCATCGTCAATAGTGTTCGATGCAGTGTTAGCCTAGCCAGGAGAAGGAGAGTTAGACCATCCAATTTCCTTTGTTATTAGGAAGTTGTCGACTGTTGAGGAGAATTACATGACAATAGAAAGGGAAGTCTTGGAAATGGTTTATGCCTTGTATAATTTCATAAACTACTTGATGGGGTCCCATTTCAATATGTATATAGACCACTTTATGCTCATATACCTCGTGAACAAGCTAATGTTTGGGGGGAGAATCTGTAGATGGTTATTGTTGTTCCAAGAGTATGAATTTGAATTTATTGTGAAGCCATGGAAACTGAATGCAAGAATAGACCATCTATCGTGAATATTGACAGGAGAATAAGTAGGTAACCAAGATGATAGTTTACCAAATGCACATTTATTCTCAGTTTAAATGGTAGATGACCACTTTGCAAAAATTGTCCATTTTTTTAGTACATGAATCACTCCATCCGATATGACAGTAGCATAGAAGAAGAAGCTATTGGTTAAAGAAATAGATTATCAGTTGATCGCAGGGAATCTATATAAGTTAGGTGTAGATGGGATACTGTGATAATGTGTATTAGAACATTAAATATCAATGATACTAGAATAGGCGCACGATGAAATTGCAGAAGGTCATTACACATGAAAGACAATAGCTCAGAAGATGTTGTACATAGGGATATGGTGGCCCACCCTCTATAAGGATGCTAAGGACTATTGTCATAACTACAATATTTTTCAGAGAGTAGGAAGGCCATCGTGAAGGGATGAGATTCCTTTGAATATGCAAGTCACCTTGTAGAAATTTGAAAAATGGGTGGTGGATTTTATTAGACAAATTAATCCACCAAGAAGGAGAATAGGAGCCAGGTACATAATTACCATGAAAGACTACTTGACAATATGGGCAGAGGAAAAATCAGATACAGATTGCAGCATGGATATAGCTACATGTTTCTTATTTGAGAACGCAGTTACAAGGCTTAGGTGTCCTAAAGTACTTATGAGCGATCAGGGGACTCACTTTTTGAACAAGACAATTGAAACATTAATAGAAGAGCTCCATATTCAGCATCGAAAGAGCACTCTATATAACCCTCAAGTAAATGGAAATGTGGATGCCTTCAATAAGATACTATAGAATGAAGTGACAAAGGTATGTAATGTGGGACTTGATGACTAGGAATTAAGAATCCATGTAGTTTTATGGGATTATAGAACTACATGCAAGAAGTTGACAGGTCAGACACCCTCTAGATTAACATATGGTCAAGAAGCGGTCATGCCCATGGAATTTCTTGTACTGAGTCTATGCATTATCGCGATGGCATACCTTACGGATTCTGGTGCAATAGAAGAAATACTATCACAGTTATTGATATTATAGGAAGACCGATTTGTTGTAGGGTTCCATCAATAAGTACGAAAGACATGTGATAAATCATGGCATGGCATATACATCAAGCAAACAAAGTTATAGACATGAGATTTAGCACTTCTCTATGACATTAAGTTCTTACATCACCCTGGAAAGTTCATAACGCACTAGATAGGGCCATACATGATCATATATGTGATAGAAGCATGTGTTGTGTAGCTAGAACAGTTGGATGGAGAAGTCACAGAAAGACTAGTGAATGGGATTCGATTGAAACTGTACAGGGACGGTCATCCTTTCATGCACTAGGTGAATTGCATAGGCTATAGAACTTGTATCATAGGGTACTATAGAAAGAAAAGGCAGAAAAAGAAAGAAAAAACAAGAAAATGGTTGAGGGAAGAAGAAGAAAGTTTAATATTAGTAGGTAAAAAGGAAAATCTGGAAAATGTTGCAAATGAGAAAGAAGCAAGAAAAAGAGTGCACATATGAAGGAAGCAAATTTACGGAAGGAGAAGAGATCACGCAGAGAGAAGAGATCATGTAGATAATAGTTAAGAGAATTTAATACAATCCATCACGAGATGTGCAATAAATATTTATCATGATGGCAAAGTAGTGGTGCCCTGTAACCATAAATGAAGATTGTCAAGAAGATCTTGACAGGTCGCAGAATCTAACGAATAATTTGTTGAAGATATGGATTTAATGAAGCATGACTATAGGTAATGAATGCAAAGAACTAATGGATTTTCAGTTACAATTTGCATAGAGAGTCGAGTTTTAGAGATAATTTGTAGAGTCGAGTTTCAGAGCCGAGTTGTAGAGCACAGTTGTATGTAGATAAAAGTTGCAGTGGAAGATGGAACCACCCAAGGCAACAACGGCTTCAACAACAGTAACAAATAAACAACACAATCAACCAGCAATGACACATGTAGTTGAAGAGACAACAGAGTCATCCTCCTCAGCATCGAGATTCCCCAAGGAATATATATCACTGAGAAAGTCATATGCAAAAATAGTAAACTTACATAAAGATGCAAAGTACCCAATTGTGGAGCCAGATATTCCAGAAGGAGTGATTGTGGAAGGGGACATGTTAATCCTAATACCCACTTTAAATTATGTCAACCATGGAATTCAAGATGAGAATAATTTTCCAGAGTTAGTGCCAAGAAATTACTTGAATAAATATATTAGTTATGAAACACAGATGATAGTCATAGAACCATAGATTTGGAATATGAGGTTGCAAAAAGTAGGTATTCTGAACATCTTTGACATACCTCACTTTGGGAGGAGCCAAGAAATTAATGTCTACATAAAAATGTTGTTGAGTTGTGTGCATGGGGGCTACTTATGGTTCGACAGACTAGTTTCCATCGATACAGACATGATAATGCGCATTGTTGGTCTACCATCGCAAGGGGAGGACCCCTCATTGTTGTTTGTCGACAAGAAGAATGAAAAGACTCTATCTGAGATCACAAAGGAGAAGTCTCATACATTCTGAGAACAATGCAGATTATATGTCGCAAGTATATGAGACCCGACGGTAAGGTTTACAACACAAGAACTCGTTTGTAAAATGTTAAGAAAGTGTAGAAAAAACCAAGTCCCAACAACAATCATAGCGATACTGGAAATATATGTCGAGGGCGTCCAGATGAACTAGGCGACATTCTTACTAAACCAGTTCCTAATTGATTATGAAGAGGTGGAGGATAAAGGTATTGATTTCCACTATGTATGGTTACTCATTTTAATTGCGCTATCAACATGGAGGGAGCCAAATGACACACAGTTTTGGGGAGTCAAGGATAAGCCATGTCTAGTTGCATGATATCAAAATTTATGGCACACTTATAAGGACAGATGGACAACAATGTTTCCTTTTACATTTATAAGGAAACTATTAGGGGAAACATTGAGAGGACACCACGCATACCCCCACAGGTGGTGTACGTGTATAAGGAAGGGCGCCACCATATGTATGTACAAGTGAAAAGGGACTCGGATTAGCAATGGTTTCCCACATAGTATATATTAATTGAGGATGAGACAAGACATATCATGGTAGATTGGGACGATGAGTGGAATATTACACCAGCAAAAATAGGGCCCTCAAAAAGACAAAACCCGAAAGTACAACAGATCGATGAAGAAGAAGAAGAAGAAGTCGAACAAAAAAGAGGACATGGCACAGAAAAAACCACCCAGAAGACAGGAGAGCCCATAGAAAAGAAGTAGAAAGAACCAAAGACAAGTATATTTGTACCACAATGAACAAATTAGAAAGTCGTCAAGGAAGTGGCCATCCAAGCCCTGATAGAGGAAGACTTGGAAAATATTGAAAATCAAGTTAAAGTATTCACAGATGATTATTTTCAGTGTGCGACACACTAGTAAGAATAAATGAAAAGACGAATGCAGGAAGATGGTTGAGGTGCACCAATTGATAGAAGAAGAAAGCATAAGACTAGTGCAACAGACAGAGGATAAACAAAATACAAGTACTACAAATAATGGGGAGGCAGGTCCAACAATATCTTAGTCTTTAGTAGTAGCAGGTGAACATAGATTGATGAAGTTAGCGATAGGGGAAGTAGAGTTCCCCAAAATAGAGATGCAGGAACAGGAAAGGGAACTAGGTCACATTGACTTAGTCTTATCTCAACTATCGACAAATGTATTGCAATAATTATAGATGAGTGTGACGTAAGAGATGAACTCAGGCACAGAAAATACATCTAGCGAGTTGGTTAAGGTTACGAAAGAGAATGTAGCCTTGGATATGGAGTACAACAAAGTCAAGAATGAGTGGGATGAGGCCACGCGGAAGGCTGAAAGGATGCAACAAGAATTTGATAAGATATACCAAGAACTCCCAGAGGCTCGGAGAGAGATGGAGGCCCCGGTTGAAGAACAAGTAATGAAGAAAAGTGAAGTTGTTTAGGGATTCCATGCACATATAGTTGACTTAGAAGAACACATGACACTGAGTACTCCGCCATAAGAAATGGAGAAAAGGGAACAAACAATGACCATAGTTTTGGAGAGAATAAATAATCTAGAGGTAGAATTTTCTCAGCTCTATGTAGAAACCATGGGAATTTGGATGAAAATAACTAAATATAGGGAGAAACAATAGATCATCCAAAAGATCCAGGTTGTGTGGGAAAAGGTGTAGAAGTTCAAAGAAGTAATGGGTACCTTATTGCCAGTAGAGGTGGTAACAACAATGGATGAGAATAAGAAGCTATATTCAAAAATGAATCAACGAAGGGCAGAGTAGTAGGCTCGCGTGAAAAAGATTGAGGTACTTCAAGAAGAATCATATATGGTGACAGTGGCCTTAGAAAGCACTCGAGGTATAATCAAACAAGTAGTAGAAGAAAGTGTAGAGAAGATGCAGGCTTGGGTTACTACCAAAACAGTCGATACATTTTTGTAGAAAGAGATATAGGTAATGGTGTAGGCCACGACATCAAAGGAGAAATTCAAAAAGTTCATGGTGAATTGGAAGAAGGCCTAAGTGACTCGAGACGAGCCACGGGTGACTGTCAGGGGCCTATTGGATAGGTGTTTTGGATAAGTTTGGTTCATTTTCAGGATTTGTGCCATAATAAGTCAAAGAATAAAAGGGATTTAGAAGATGGACTAGAGCATGTGATGGGAGCAGACTTTAAGGAGTCAAAGTGCGTGATAGGAGGAAATGTGACAGAGTAGCGTGCAGAAGGAAAAAAAAAATTATAGACCATTGGGGTTTTGGGACATTTTGTAACGGGATTATCCCTATTTTGATGTATAAATATATAAAGGGTCAAGTTATATAGAGGGTTTGACATATGAAAAGTTCTTAGTGCTTTTTGGGGTATAGTTGAGTCGAATTTTGGATAAGTTGTGATGAATCTTTTTGAGGTATGAATGAGGAATGAGGCTCTCACTGCATCAGAATGGCTACATAGGTTTGAGTAATGGTTACTATTGTATATTTTTGTAAGCATAGTGCACAATTATAAGACGACTATAAATGAATAATATAAGAAGCAGTCGTTGTGGACATAGCCTAGATTGGGGTGAACCACGTTAAAATTTGATTCTTTATGTGATGTTATGTATGTGTTATGGATAGTGTAGATATGTTGAATGTTTTATGAATATGTTATTGATATTGTGCAGTGATGATGAAAAGTTAGTATTTTGAATGTGTTATTCATATATGTTGTTATAATGTTGCGCATTGAAGTAACTGGTAAATGAATAAATGTCAAGTAAAGTAATGTCACATACAGGGAATGTTGAATGATAAGTAACTATTAAGTGATAAAAATGGTGCACAAAATAAAGACATGTTGAATTCCTCACTTCCCCTCACCACTACAAAACCTTGGTTCTTCCAGCCCCTCTAGATGCCTAGGGTGAGACTTCACTTTCTTGTAGGTGATGCTTAAAGGGTGGATGTCTAAGGGTTTTGTTAGTGTTTTGATGATTAACCTTGGGTCTACCCACTGTGCGCCAACATGCCATTAATGGAATGTATGAGTTTGTATAGTTACATATCAAAGCCTGTAATACTTTAAAAATTACTTGACAATGAGTTATACACATATACACCAACTTTCTCATCTTGTTTGCAAGATGTTTGAGTAAAACACAAGTAGTTTCATGTACTTGACATGTTGATATAAAAATGGTAATTTCATAGATGTATCTTTGTTTTTATGAATATGAAACCTATATGTATCAAGTATGAATATGGATTTTAAAACAATAATTTTGCATGAAAATTACAATACATACAAAAGCTACAAATGCAACATTTTCCCAATTTTCTCTACAATGGTAATTTTCTTACCATATATATAAAGTTATATATATATATATATATATATATATATATNATATACATACATAGTCTTAAACCCTAATATGGAAGCAATCTTGCAAAAATACCTTACTGGGTATGTTCATATACAACAATAGTCCACAACCATAATATTTCACTTATGGGATCATTAATCTATCATCTATCACTATAAATAATTTTGGAGTTGTATATGTAACAATACATATTAGGTCATGCATTTAACCCCAAACCAAAATTTATATTTTATTTTCCATAATAGGGCGTGCATTTTTCTCAATGTCATGAAATTTCATAAGGAAAACGTGTATAATGTGCATAATTCATCTAAGGATATGAATTTTACCTAACATTATGATTTAAGAAAAATATAATGCAAATCCTAAAACAAGGCTTGCAATTTTCACTCCAGGGTATGTTCAAACTTCATATACAACAATAGTACACAACAACAATATTTCACTTGTGGAATCATTAATCTATCATCTATCACTATAAACAATTTCAGATTTGCATATGTAACAATACATATTACTTCATGCATGCAACCCCAAACCAAAATACATATTTCACCCTGCACCAAATTCTCGGGACACAACAACATATGTACAACTTGTCTTTTTCCCTAACAGGGCATGCATTTTGCTCAATGCCATATTTTCATGAAATTTCATAAGGACAGTGTGCATAATGTGCATAAGTCATCTAAATATATAAATTGTCCCTGACATTATGATTTCAAGAAGTTATCATGCAAATCCTAACACAAGGCTTGCATTTTTCACCCAAGGGCATGCATTTTACAACATGCCCTGTATTTAAGAAAAAAAACACACAATTTCAATTTGTTAGCATGCATTTTCTTCTTGAGGAACAAATATCTCATATTACGGAATGAATTACTCAATTTCCTATATATACATCAGCTCATCATACAAAATTCACCACTATGCATGCATTTCCCTTAAGTTGGCATGCATTTTAATAAGGCCAATTCAAACAATTTCCCTCTTCGTCCTACAAGACAATTTTTGTTCTTTTTGCACAACAAGGGTTTTACATTTCCAATTACACAAAAAAAGGTATAAAGAGATGTATAACTTTTCTACAACCATGTATCTTGTAATGTTTCCTATAATATTCACCTATTCATTTTACAAGATAGCTTTTGGTATAGACAGATGTACAACTTTTCCACAACCATGTAGCTCGTAATATTTCCTATAATATTGACCTATTCATTCTATATTTCATCAAAAGGTCATGAATCCTTGTGCACATAAATAATCCTTTTTGGAGTGTAAATGCACTCCTAATTGTACAAAAATGTTAAAACTATTGTAATCATCAAGTCACAACTTAAATAATAAATTATGGAGGCTTATCCAACTTTGGGTGTGCACTTTCCTATAGCCAACTTTAACAAATTGTCCCTTCAATTTTACAAGACAATATTTAGCCTTTATGCACATCAAGTAGTTGTTTGTCTGAAACTTCCAATACAAGGCTATATGTAGGTGTAAAATCACAAATTACACCTCATTCAAGTTGAACCACTCAATTTGGGTCAACATTGATACTATGGCGTGCATTTTACTCTAATGCGGTTTTGACTTTAGATTTACATGTAATCCCAAATCTAGGTTCATGAAAGAAATCTATCATGTTCTTGAATTTCACTCCATATTAAAACTTATAAAAAAAAATTGGAGCTACAAAGAATCTTGGACATGCATTTTATTTTGGTCACTTAGTACGGTTTCAACCTTCCAAATTACAAGGAAATCTTTGCCTCTTCTACACAACAACCCTTTTTAAACTTGCAATTGAAAAATTAACAACATGAATAAGCCTAATATGAAACACCACACCCCAAAAATTTTCAAAACTCAAATATAAAGTATAATAAAATGGTGGCTTACGTTTTACAAACAACTTGGGCATTTCTAGGGTTTTACTAGGCATCTCTTGCCTTTTTTTTCACAGTGGAGTCTTTTATGACTGAAAAATGCAAAACTGATTATATAGGCTTATGCAAAATGACTTAAAAAATCACTTACAATTTGAACCACTCAAATTGAATGAGATTTGAGACTTGTGTAGATTTTAACCTTGTACAATATCTACTGCAAACAGATATTCAGTAAAAGAACAAAAAAGATACAATGGAAAATACAAACATTACATAGATATTTTTCCCCTGGAAACCCAAACCGGGAAAACCAACATATTATATATTCATTCATTGTAATACATTGTTTACAATACAATATACATATAGGAGCCAGCAGCATCCAAAACCCTAACCCAATGACCTAGATTAGTCAACAACCCTAATTCCTTAACTGGAAATAGAAAACCATAGGAAAAGAAACCATGTGCCGAAAAACCACCTAAAATATGTGACACATTTTTCGAGGCAAAAGAATATGTGACACATTTTTCGAGGCAGAAAAAATTTTCTTGGGGGCACTGCCCCCGAACCCCTCTTCACGCCCAACACATACGCTCAAACACTACTATTCATGCAAATGATATAACACATACCCAACAGCTTGGGCATGCATTTTAGTGTAACCTAGCATGTATTTTTCACAAAGGCAAAATTTACACCAACGCAAAAATTTTCCTAGAACACAATTTTTGGTCTTTTTACACGACAAAGGGTTTTAAGTTTCAAATTGCACAAGAAAAGGTATAGAAAGATGTACTACTTTTCTACAACCTTGTAACTTTTAATATTGACCTCTTTATTCTATAAAACATGTATTGGTCTTTTATTGCAGCAAAGGGTTTTACTCTCGAGCAACTTGAATCAATCAATTTGGAGGTGAACAAACTCTATATTTTCTATTATATATTCTCTTTGAAGTATTTTTTTATATGGGTTTATTATGTTTTGTTAAGTTTTATGTCATTTTCTATGTATAATTGGTTGGTTATAAGTCATTGACCTTGATTTCTCTCATAACCCACCATCCTTTGATTCATCAAAAGGTCATGAATCTTTGTGAAAAAAAATCATCCTTATTGGAGTGTAAATGCACCCCTAATTGTACAAACATGTTAAAAATATTTTAATCATCAATTTACAACTTAAATATTAATTATGGATGATTATCCAAATTTGGGTGTGAACTTTCCTATAGCCAACTTTAATAAATTGGCCCTTCAGTTTTACAAAGAAATTTTTATCCTTTATGCACATCAGGTAGTTTTTTGTCTAGAACTGCCAACATAAGGCTATGTGAAGGTGTAAATTCACAAATTACAACTTCTTCAAGTTGAACCACTCAATTTGGGTCAAAATTGAGACAAGGGCATGCATTTTACTCTAAGGAAGTTTTGACTTCAGATTTACATGAAACCCCAAATCTAGGTGTCTGAAATCAACCTCTCATATTCTTAAATTTCACTTTAGATGACATAGGTAAATACAAAATGTAGATATATTCATTGTACAACTTATAAAATAATTTTAGGTGCTACAGGGAATATTGGGCATGCATTTTAATTTTGTCACTTAGTACAATTTTGACCTTCCAATTTATAAGGCAAACCTTGTCTCTTGTGCACAACAATTGTTTTTAAAATTGCAATTGAAAAATTAAAAACATGAATAGCTATAATATGATAAACCAGGCCCCCAACAACTTGTACAACTCTAATATACTGTATAATAAAACCTTGACTTACTTTTTACAAACAAGTTCTCCATTTATAGGGTTTTACTAGGCATCTCTTGCCTATTTTTGCACAACAAAGTCTTTTATGATTGAAGAAAAAAAACATATAGGCTTAGTAAAATGACTTAAAAACTCATTTACAATTTGAACCACTCAAATTGAATCATTTTTGAGACTCGAGGGTGCATTTTAGTGTAGCCTAGCATACATTTTTCACCAAGGAAAAATTTTCCCTCTTTGTCCTACAAGACAATTTTTTTTATCTTTTTCCACAACAAAAGATTTTAGGTTTCACGAGAGGATTGGATGAGATTTCCCTCCAAGACATGCCTATGTGACCTTTTGCATCACCTCCTAGGGCTTCTCCTTTTCCTTCAACTTGATTTCATCCATATCTTGTCGAAGGATATCAGTCCTCACAACCAGTTGTGACCAGGGATCATCAATGATCTCAAGTTGTTGTGGAGGCGCAACTGTGGTGATATCCTCAAGGAGCTCATGAGAAACATGTCTGAAGGTAGGCCAGACTTGGAGAAACTTGTCAAAAATTGTCGCAACAGTGGACTCAGCCTATTTTCATAACCCATGCTCATTCTCCCTAGCGAAGGATGCTACAACATTGCCCTGGCGTAGCTACTCCATTTGTTGTGTGATCTTCTAGTTTATTCACTTGATTGAAGCAATCCTCTACACAATTTTATCAGTGGAGGATCAGCTGATATGGATGATCTATGGAGTGGACCAAGCCATGACCTCTCCACTAGTGAGGGATGCATCCATGGGAAACCTTGAAGCCAGTGGTTGGCCACTGGTGACAGATCGCTCAAACAAACTAGGGGTGTCAGCACTATCAGGACCAGGAGAAGTAGTGTGGAGGTTGTGGGAGAGCCTATCCTAGACATGTGGATGAAGTGTCCCAATGATGTCGGTTTTCTCTAAGAACAATTCCAATATTCCATGACATTGTTGTGGATCTTCCAGCAACAACTCAATTTGTTCCTTAACTAAACTTGTACTGTGAATAGAGTGAGTGTCCTCCTGGGTGTCCATCATGTTAATGTGAGGATATATACCCATTTTCTCCTGCACCTATGGTACTTTAGCTGGTTCAGGATTGGGGTTGTTCTCAAATAGGGTGTTAAGTGGAACAGGGACCTATGAACCGTTGGGGAAGGTGGATGGAATGGGGATTGTGGTTCTTGGATTCGTTGTGAAAGGGGTAGTAGATGTGTGTTCAATAGTGTCGATATGAGTATCATGAGGGGATGATGGAGTGGAGGATGGGGCATCTGTGGTCGAGCTTGGTGGTTGGTTAGTGTAGTCCTCAATGATGGGAGTGGACTAGGTCTTGGTGGGTGGGTCATCGATAATAGTGATGATGGGAATGGAAAAGGGAATAGGGATGGTTGTGTGAATATGAGGAGCAAGTGAAGAAATCAAAGTGGAATTTGTGATGTGGGGGAGAATGGTGGATTTGGATGGAGATTCGGTGCATATTTTCTTAAGTGAAAAATAAGTGGCAAAGGATGTATGGAGCTACTTACAGAAATAGTGGCATTATCTAGAATTGAAGGGAATGGGAGTGGAACTGACTTGGGTAGTCTCTCCTCTTCTCCGTCTTCCTCTTCATCATCTGATGTTTGGGGTGTCCACTCTCTCTTTGATGTGGTTGTTCTTGGTATGTCTCCCATGGTATGTAATGGAGTTGGTTATTTTGATATCATGAGCATCGCATAGGAGACGCCTGATCTCTTATCTTTTGTGGTGACCCCAAGCCATGCAGTTACCTCCATATACATAATTTCCTCATCCAGATAAAAAGTTAGAGGCGAAGTGTGAAATATGGATGGAGCCATACCTAAAGGCCTCACAAAAGTAAAGTCTCGATTCATGTTGAACCAGATGTTGTGGGTGTGTCGGTTGAGCAGTGCTTGTGGAATCCTCACCTATTGTTTAGCTAAAATGAGGTTGTTGTGCCACTGCATAAAGATAGCATCATGGTCTTTTGAGTGAGCACTAGCAATGCAACTGTGACAGAGGTCGAAGATATTGGAAATATGACTATCAAGAGGGTGGGAGCGGCCTCAACCCTGAGGTGTTTTCCACTTCCACATTGCCATATACGAAGTAGCCATATATGAAGTACATGGCCCAGTCATGCACATCGGTGTAGGCCTACAACATTTCCATGAGAAAGTACCTACACCAATTCAAAGGTGCTCCATTTTTTCTAAATTCAACCATTGTTATGGCGTCGAGTGTGCACTTGTTGGATGCAGGCCGAATCAGAAATAAGGGATATTTTTGTAAGAGAAGCATGCAAGAGGAAAGAAACAACTGGAAGGAAAAGCAGCACGTGCGCATGCATGGAAGACCTAACGATTCTAGGGTTAGGGTTTTTGTAACACATTTTAATGGCTGATGAGCCAAAGATATAAATAAGTGGCACTTAGGATATAGAGAGGAGAGATATATACATAGAGCTAGATATCTGGAGAGAGAGAGAGAGAGGGAGTGAGAATTCTAAGGACTGTATAAGTCATTAAGCTGGTGAACTAGAGAAGGGATGAGTGACTCGATCCTAAGGGTTAGATCACAGGCCGGGGATCCTGGTGTGATCTAGTCAGCCTCGCAGGGATCGAAGAGCCAGTGGAAAGAGGAGGGACTAAGACTGTAACCACGTGCAACGTGGAGATTTCTAAACCATAATAAAATCCTGAGAGCCAGATATTTGTGGACATATCCCAAGAGGGGATGAACCACGCTAACACTATGTTATGTGACCGAATGAATGTATATTTGTGTCTGATTAGTTGATGAATGTTGAATGAATGAGTAGTTAAGTAGATCCGGTATTTTACATGCATGCATACAATGAATATTATAACTAGATGTTAAATGATTGAATAAAGGTTACGACGTACAAACACATATCTCGATCAATCCCAGGTTGTAAACACCCGAGTATTGCAGCCACCCATAGAGATATCTCGGGTGAGACTGGGCAGTGTACTCCATTTACTGTGTCGCCTTCTGGGTTACCATAGGGGTCGATAGTATTTAAGGGATTTTGTTGGGAAGCTTCTTAGTATGAACCAAGCTCAATCTGTAATGGTCAATAAGAATCAGAATCCCTCAAGAATCGATAAAAGTAGATAGATAAAGGGAAAGAAAACCAACAAATGGTTATGTTGTCAGTTGATTGGAAGGAAATGGGATTGAACATAGGAGATATGTGGAAGACATGTCAAAATCATACAGGATCATATGAAAAGAAGGAAAGAGAATGAAAAACTAAAAGGGGAAGTTGAGACCGTGGAATCCTACGAAGGAAGAGATAGAAATCTGGTTGAAGAAAAAAGAGCTAGAGTTTGCGCAGAAAGATAATAGAAACTCGAAGCTAACACCGCATAAATATTTGGACAAGTATGTATTCACCGACTTGCATGAAGTATTTTCCTATGAGTTCCCACACATATTGCAGGAGTGGATCAAAAGATTTAAAGACAAAAATCCTATGAAACAGATTAGACAGATAGAATGTTATTCTGAAGAGACGCAACTACAAAGAGTTGATAATAAGTTTACGCATGTAGTAGATTTCTGGTTAGAAAGAATTGTTGTCGGATTTATCACAGAGTTCACAGTAGATACAACAAAGTCGTACAATGCATCTGAACAAGAATTCTTGAAGGTACGTCAAGGTAGGTATATCATATCATTATATACTTCCATTAAGATATTGCTATATAAAAAAGGTGTAATGACAATGGAGTCAGACAACTAAACTTCCCTGCGTGCATGGGGGAAGGGGGGAAGCACTGACAGGAAAAACAGAAATGGAAGGAGAAGGGGATAAAGAAAATAATGAGGATGTCTTGGACCTAATTATGATGGATGATGACCATATCAAGTTGATCATGGAAACAGCTGGAAGGACACACAGTGGAGTACCCTACCAATACAAGGTGAACACCAAGAAGAGAGACGTAGCCATGAGGGAAGACTTGGAAAGCGATGAAGAGGAGGTAGAGGATCTCTGGGTTGTGGAGCAGATTGAGGAAATCCTACATGTGACATATGAGAGGAAGACGATAGGTCCAAGAGTGGAAGTAGAAGGCAACACTCCTATCCATATTAGTGTCAATGTGAAACCCACAAACCCATGTGCGACTAATACACCAAGAAAAACACCATCGTTTAGACAACCGAATTTTGGGAGAAGGAAGACAGCAAGAAGTACATCTACACAAGGAACAACAAATGGGGGAGCCAGTTCAGGAAGAAATAGTCAAGTATCTACACCACGTGGAGGTAGTAGTTCAACATTCAAGATGGAAAGACATGATCCAACCATCAAGTTACCATAATTCAAAGGTGAAGATTCGGAGGACCCATAGAAGCACTTGTTTATTTGTGAAAATATTTGGGAAGCAAAATAGATCATAGATGAGGAAACTAAACTTGCACAATTAGCCATCACATTAAGAGATCGTGCACTAGATTGGTATATGAGTTTAGTTGCAAACAGTTCGCCAAGGACAACCAGAATGATTGGAGATATCAAGAAGTTGTTGATAAATGAGTTCAAGAAGTTGAGTTCAAAGGATTAATACATGAATGAGATGATAGAGATCAAACAAAAACCAGGATAATTTGTATGAGAGATTGACCAGAGATTCAAATGACTAAAGGGAAAGTTAAAATACGTCATGACAAATATGCAACATAGGCACATGTTCGTCAATTCACTTTTACCACACTTGAAATATCCACTGCGACAACAAAAGTTTCAGAAGTAGGTAGAGGATCTACATTCCAGCTAAAGAACCGATATCAAAAGACTTATGCAACCATCAAGGAGTTGAAGGAGGATCTAAAGAACCTAACATTCCAGCTAAACCAGAACAAGAACAAGGACAAAAGAGAAGTTGTTTGGTGCACCACATGTAGGATAGAAGGACACCACAAGAGCTAATGTCCAACATTCGCGCAGTACATGGCAGCAGGAATGCCAAATCCACTACCAATAGGAGGACTATGGTGCAAGATCTATAAGAAATAGGGTCAAGATCCATATCACTGCCCAATGATGCAGAAGCACCAGACAGTACCGAAGATCTCGTATTGCAACTTTTGCAAGTTAGTATGCCATGATGACAAAGATTGTAGAACCACTGAGTTTTTTAGGGAAAGAACATTAGATCCATATCAGGTACAGGAAGAAATGATGACTGGGAAAGCCACACCCCATTTTAATCAAGTACGAACCCAGTACAACACTGCACAACAAACATACAACATTGTGCAGCTGCAGTATAATGCCTCGCAACCACACTATAATATTGCGCAATATAACCAGGCGCCTTAGTATATCACGTCATGAGGGGATCGAGTCGGCTACAGAGGTGGAGGAAGAGAAAGAGTAGGATTTGGAAGAGGTAGATTACCAGAGGTATGTCACAATTTTCAACAATGAGGACACTATGCAAGAGAATGTCCACTTCCACCAGCAACCTATATGTATTTTCACGCATCAAATCATGACATAGAATAATGTCCTATGCTATTAGGGAAGATTCAGGAAAAGAGGAATTAGAACAATCAAAATGTTTAGTGGATTTCAGTAGAAGCAAGGGATGAAGGAAGAAACATAAAAATAGTTACATGAGGCGGAGCTAAAATAGGAAACGACACAGTACAACAAGAACCAACACAACACTAATGGGTGAAAAAGAATGTCAAACCAAGGAAGCAGTTTGATGCGTAGAACGAGAAGGAGATATTCAAGTAAGCTAGACAAGAATTCCCGAGGCCATAAATTGCGTCGACATCAACCACACAACATAGTAAGGAAGTACCAGAGTACGAGATGCCTCCATTGTTGGATCACACCAAAGAAACGCAGCCCCTGGGACAAGTAAGTACGATTAAAGGCTTTGTGCAATCATATGTAAAACTAATAAATGATCCATCTTCTATTAAATTATTACGAAATATTCTAGAAATATGTAGCATAGAGGTAGAAGGAAAGTTATAACAAAAAATAATCAATCACCTACATACAAGGAGGAGAACAAGTAGGGAGTTCAAGATGAACGTCAACATTGGATATTTCAACATGGGAGACATTATACTGGACTTAGGATCCAAAGTTAATGTATTACCTAAAACGACATGGAAATGTATGGAGAACCCACATTAGGATATTCACATGTTCAAATGAAACCCGCAAACCAACATAGAGTTCTACCAACTGGAAGACTAAAAGGAGTGACAGTAGACCTGGATGGAGTGCAGACTAAAGTCGACTTTGAAGTAATCGAGATAGTGTATGACACAACACCTTATCCATCATTGGTTGGCTTGGATTGGGTGTTTGATAATTATTCCATAATCAACTTAAAGGCACGGATGATGACCTTCGAGTAAGGAGAATAAAGAGTCATTGTTCCATTAGACCCATCGGAAGGGGAAAGGTTTGTAGATTCTACTTGCTTGGACCTAGAGGAAATTAACCAGTTGTACAAAACAACTGCGCGAGATGAGAATTATGAAAACCAAACTGCATATGGGATACTTAGTTGGTGAAGCATTTGATCCGGATTTTATGAGCAGAACAAAATGAATACATATTATTAACAGGTGATTAACACAAAATAATAGAGATACAGTAAAACTAGTTTTCTATTCAATAACGAAATAAGTTGAAACTATAAAATGCAGCGGAAACAAGCTTGCTGGAATGGTGGAGTCTTATCTCTGAGAGGAGATGAGATGACAGTGCACATTCACAAGAAGAAGTTTACAATGAGGCTCTGAAGGAATTTTTATAATAAGGAAGAATGACAAAAACCCTAGACATCCAAAAACCTAACCCTAGGAGATGAAGCGCCAAAAGTCATGTGGGCCTTGTTTGGGTAAGTTAGTACATCAACTTCCCGGGGTTGTAACTTTTGCATACAATCTCCGTTTTAGGTGTGTGATAGCCCGTTGGAAAGGTATCATCGAGGAGATTCATTTTGGGGGGAATAAATAATGCCTATGGATATCACTAAGGATATCGATCTCGAAAAACCTTCATTTAGGCCCTCAAAATGGCCTTGGAAGTTAAAACTGCTAAAAATAGTAAATTGCCAAAATTGTTAGAAAATTGTTTTGAGCCAATTGGAAAAGGTGGGTGGCCACTGATATCCATATGGATCAATAATACCTCCTTAGTAAGAAATGGTCTCCATTGTGTTGAGGTCCCCCATCAGATGAGGAAATTTCTATTGAATTTGGCACCGAGTGAGCCACTTGCCTTGGTGCAGGAGCTGCCCTACTTTGACGACTCGATAAAGCTGGATCCTTTGTTGTTGAGTGCCCTTGATCTGTCTATCCACAATCTGATCATTATATGCCTATTGTAGGTAGTCGGGGTTGAGCTCTGTTGGTGTCAGTTGTTATGCTACTTCTAAGGTGTCCAATAATGGTGGGAAATAAGGGCGAAGGAGATCCACGTTGAACACTGGGTGCATACCAAGGAAAGGAGGAATGTTGAGCTCAAAATAATTATCTCCCATGGCCTTGGTGATAGCGTACGATCCATAACAGAGTGGGTGAAGCTTCTGATGGAGTCATGTAAGGCGTTCCTTCTGCAAGTGCAACCAAACTTTGTCGCCCACCTGAAACTTATGCGGCACCCGATGTTGATCATGGCATTGTTTGTACTTGTCATTGGAATTTTGTAGGATATCTTGAACCTGTTGGCGAATGTGCTAGATCTGTTCAATGAACGGGGTGGCTTTGTCATTGCAGTTGGAGCAGGAGATGAGTCGGTCGAGGTGACCGCAAGGGGAAGTGCAACATCTATGGGTCCCAATGGTTGGAATCCCAACCCCACTTGAAAGGGGTTGTGGTCGGTTGAGCTATGAAGGGCTCGGTTGTAGCTATGTTGGACATAGGGAAGGATTTCATCCCATGTGTGAGGGTTCTTTGAATTATACATTTGAAGGATATGCACAATCATTCGATTTACAACCTCGGTTTGGCCATCTGTCTAGGGGTGGAAGGTCATGGATTTGGTGAGCTTGGTGTCCAGCAGTGACCAGAGTCTCGACCAGAATGTGATGAGAAATTGACTATTCCGATCTAAGACAATGGTTTGCGGGATTCCAAAATGTACCCAGACTCGTTCAAAGAAGAGCTTGGCAGTGGCCTCTACTGTGATGCTCTTCTTGCAGGCAACCATAATCGCCATCTTAGAAAAGCGATCAACAACCACAAAAACACAGTCATTTCCCCGCTTGGTGGATGGGAGGCCCGACATGTAGTCCATTGAGATGGATTCCCATGGCCTGTCAGGAGTAGGAAGAGGGGTGTACAGGCCCTATTTCTTAGTGGTCGGTTTGGAAATAGCGGAGGCAGTGCAGGACCTGATATACTTGCTGACATCCAGTCGAATTTTCAGCCAGTAGAAATGTTTTTGTAGCATCACCACTTTCTTTTCAACACCAAATTGTCCTGCCACTGAACTGTAGTGGGCTTCCTAGATCAGCTTCACTCGCTCACTTGATGGAACACATATATGGCCCAGACAACACAACAACCCATCCTGAAGATGGAAATTATCAACAACTGCGTTTGCACCCAACATTTGGTAGGTGGTGGCAAAGTCAGGGTCTATCTCATAGAGTTAGGGCCATCCATATGTCTCATGGCCGAAAGAGTCTAGCACCGTGGTGAGTGTCGTGACTAGCGTTCTACTGAGGAAATCAACGACATGATTGGTGCTTCCTGTTTTATACTTGATGTTGAGGTGGAATTGCTACAAGTATGTGGACCACTTTTGATGGTGGTCATTCTACAATTTTCCCTGTGTCTTCTTGAACTGTTGTGGCTTATGATCAGTGTGGATGATTGTCTCCTTCCCAAGAATGTAATGTCTCCACAGGTAGCATGCTTGCACAATGGAGTACATTTCTTTGTCATAAGTAGGATACTTACAGACAATATCTTACAGTGTCTCACTATGATAGGCCACGGAGGGGGGGCGTGCTGACTGAGAACGACACCCACAGCATAGTCTGAAGCATCTGTCTCGATCTCAAAAGGATGTTGCAGGTCTAGTAGTGAAAGTACTGGGGATGAACACAAGCGTTGCTTCAAATCATCGAGCGCTTGTTGTTGGGACTGACCCCATGCAAATTTCTCCTTACCACCACCCTTGTTTATTTGGCTGAGGGCCCATGCAATATGAGAGAAACCCAACACGAACCTGCGGTAGAAATCTCTGAAGCTCAGTGAGTGTTGTTGGGGATGGCCAGTCATGGATAACTTGGATCTTGGTTGGATCCACATGTACACCATCCTGATCAATGATGTAGCCCAGGTAATGGACCCTGTCCATGCCAAAGGAGAATTTTTCCAAGTTGGCGTATAGCTTGTTCTACCGCAGGGTGTGCAAAACCTGCTTAATATGTTGCAAGTGTTCATCCCAAGTCTTGTTGTAAATTAGAATGTCATCCAGATACACCACTACAAAATTATTGGTGAATGGTCGCAGGATATCGTCCATCATCCTCATGAAAGTGGTTGGAGCATTTGTCAAACCAAAGGGCATGACCAACCATTCAAAAAGGCCTTCCTTTGACTTGAAGGTGGTCTTCCATATATCTGTCTATTCTATCAGGACCTGGTGGTATCCAGAATTCAGATCAATCTTACTGAAGTATTTGGCCCCCATGAGTTGATCAAGGAGGTCATCGATTCGGGGAATCGAGTACCGGTTTCTGACTGTGATTTTATTCAGGGCCCGGTAATCAATACAGAGTCGCCAGGTTCCATCTTTCTTCTGTACCAGCATGATTGGGCTTCCGCAAGGTGATGATCTAGGGAGGATCTGCCCCTTGTGGAGCAGTTCTTGGATATGTCGCTTGATCTCCTCATTCTCTAACAAAGAGCGATGATAGACTAGCCCATTGGGTAGCGATGTGTCAGGGGTTAGATCAATGTGGTGCTTGACTTGGCAGTGCAGAGGTACCCCTGTAGGTGAGGAGAAGATATCTTATTATTCTTCCATGACCTTATCTACTTGCTTCTGTTGTGTGGAGAGGTCAGCCGCAAAGACCTTGGATGTGGCTGTGATATTTCGCTTATTATGAAAAAGAATCATAAAGAAGAAAAAATTCCCCATCTAAGAGATGACCTTCCTACATTGCTTAGCAGAGATCAAGGAAATAACACTAGGTGGGACTGCCTCAGGTATCCTGTACAATTTCCTGTTCAAAGTAATAATAACACTATGAGGCCTAGACTCATATACAACATGACATTTCCATA
>SNQJ01S0007767.1:134193-150699 GCA_010110895.2 Picea sitchensis | reverse complement strand
ATAATAACACTATGAGGCCTAGACTCATATACAACATGACATTTCCATAAATAAGGTTGGACCAAAAGAACATCACAAACTTCGAGAGGAGAAACATCACACAATACCTCGTCTTTGAATGGCTTCATGTCGTACGATAGTCGGCATTGTTGGTTGACACGGAGATCACTTCCTTGGCGGAGCCATCCAATGGTGTACGGTTGTGGGTGCAGCGTTGTTGGCAGGGCTAGCCACTTGAAGACCTCTGCTGATATGAGGTTCTTTTGGCTACCACTATCAACAATGAAGTGCAGCAGGGTGCCTTTTACCCACATCTGTGAATGGAAGAGGCGCTCTCCTTCTTCTGGCTCATCTGGTTCACCATGCTGGAGCTTGGTGGTAGCAATGGTGGCACTGGGTTCCACATCAATGATCCATCTTCCCCTTTCTAGTTCTGGCTCAGAGTCATAATCTGCATCTGATTCAGAGGCTTTCACGTTGGCCACCAGTGACTTCTTTGAGCGATAGTCAACAATGTTATGCCAAGGGCTCTTATGGAAGTCGCGCCACTTCCTGGTATCTTTCTTTGTATTTTCGGTGTCCTTCTTTGCTTGTGGCTTGTACTGGTTGTCCTAATACTATCCATCTTTGCTCTGTCCTTTTTTCTATGGGTTGGGGCCACCCTTTCCTGGCTTTTTTTGTGAGGGGTTCCCAGGCCCAAATTGTCGCGTCTTTTTTTTGAGCTTCTGCTCGATTTTGACAGCATATCGGTATGTCGCGCCCAAGGATGAGATGTCCAAAAATTCCATTTCAGTCTAGATGTATCTATGTAGAGCACCGCGATACTTGAGCACCATATGTCACTTCGAATCTTTGATACCCAACTTGGTGCGCAAGGTATGGAAGATATTTGTGAAATCTGGCACTGCTTGGTCTCTTTCTTGCCGCAGTGTGGTCCATTTGGTATACAGGTTGTCATAACTTCTGACAAGGTAGTATTGTTCCTTAATAGCATCCCTGAAGGATTCCCAGGTGGTCGTGACTAAAAATAATGAGGTTTCCTCTGTTTCCTTTTTCTCACAGAAAGTTTCCCACCAATCTTTGACATGGGGAACGGTTTTGAGGAGCACAAAAGTAATATTTTCTTTATTCGAAATGTTATGGACAGAAAAATACTCTTCTAGTAGATTCAACCACTTGTCTACAACATCTGCATCTATCTGACCTTCAAATATAGGAATATCGAAGTTTATTTGTACCTTGAAGGGGGCGGGGCCTCCGTTCGAAGAAGATGTGTCGCCTGTTGGTAGTCGTCGAAGGATTTGCATGAAACTATCCATCATCTCGTTCCTCTATTGCGTGAGGGATTCCTCAATCAATAGTTTGAAAGAAGCTTTTGTCCCATCATATTTATTTTCTCCTTCCATGGGAGGTCACTTGGGCGTGCGAGAGCTTCTTTCCTCAAGAGAAACAAGCTCGAGACCCAACTCTTTGTACTCCGACCTCATTGGGGACATGCATTAAGATGACAAGGAGTAGACCGCTCTGATACGAATGATCAGGATTTTATGAGAAGAATGAAATGAATACAGATTATTAACATGGGCTTAACACAAAATAACAAACAGACAGTAAAACTGGTTTTCTATTCAATAACAAAATAAGTTGAAACTATAAAATGCAGCTGAAACAAGCTTGTTGGAATGGTGGCGACTTATCTCTGAGAAGAGATGTGACGGCAGTGTGCATATACAATAAGAAGGTTACAATGAGTCTCTGAAGGCATTTTTACAATAAGAAATAATTCCAAAAATCCTATACATCCAAAAACATAACCCTAGGAGATGAAGCGCCAAAAGTCGTGTGGGCTCCGTTTGGGTAAGTTAGTACATCAACTTCCCGGGGTCGTAACTTTTGCATACGATCTTCGTTTTAGGCGTGTGATAGCGTGTTGGAAAGGTATCATCGAGGAGATTCATTTTGGGGGCTCAATAATTCCTTTGGCTATCATTGAGAAGATCGATCCCAAAAAACCTTCATTTAGGCCCTCAAAATGGCCTCGGAAGTTAAAACTGCTAAAAATAGTAAATTGCCAAAATTGTCAAAAAATTGTTTTGAGCCAGTTGGAAAAGGTGGGTGGCCACCGATATCCATATGGATCAGCATTACCTCATGTGTTTCAGACTCAGATACAGGATTAGAAAATTGGCAGCAAAGGTTACATGAAGTCTCCACAAGGAGATGCACAAAAATAGACCACGCAGTAAGATGGGTAGGTACGGAGATAAGGGAACCTCCCAGCTTCCATGGGGTAAACGACCTAGAAACATTCTTAACATAGTATGAAGATGAAGTGTTAGAAAATTAGAGGCTATTGTCCCTAGATATAACACTCAAGGCGACACCTATGAGATGGTGGGGTGCACACAAAGAAACAATCAAGGGTTGGTACCAATGTAAGTGGCTACTGCACATTAGGTTTGGCACAGAACAAGGAAGCAACCAGTGGAAGAAATATGATTGACAGGGGGAACCAATAGAACACTTGGAGAAGTGCAGATGACTATGGAAAATTACACCACCGGAGGAATGGCCTCACCATTTCATACACACATTAGAGGGCATCCCAACAAACTGCTATACAGACCAAGCACTGCACAGAGGAACTACAAGATAGACAATATTACAACAGAACTTCACAGTCAATTTTTCATTTGAGGATGAGAACCCCAACATAGACGCAACACTTAAACAAATCTAAGGGGTGACATTCATTAAGCAATGAGAAGTCGAAGTCATAATAGAAGAACAACAGAAAAATAGACAGACAATAAAAGAACTAATGTCATGTTACCATGTGCAAGAAGAAGCACCAGATGAAGATGACTCACGTGATATTCAAATTGAGGAAGGTGAAGGTGAGAGAGAAGTGGAAGGTCCACCTCTAGAATCAGAAGTAATTGTTGTGCCGATTAAAGTGAAGAAAGTCAATATTGGGACAGTTGAGAATCCCAAAATGGCCATCATTGGAGACTATTGGGATGAGCAAATAGTGGACAGAATAACGGAGTTACTATGCCAATACATCAACTTGTTCCCAACAATGTTCACATAAATGAAAGGCATAGCAGGAGAGCTAGGATAAATGAAGATACTGCTCAGAGATGAGGCAAGACCGATCAGACAGCGACCATACAGACTAAACCCGATATATAAGCAAAAATTCAAAGCTAAGATCGATAGGATGTTGGAGGCCGGAATCATAGAACCTATAGAAGAATACAAATGGATAATCTTGATGGTAGTTCAGGAGAAGAAACAAGGGGGGATAAGAATATGCGTTGACTTGAGGAAGTTGAATGATGTGTGCTTACATGACTCGTTCCCTACCGCGTTCACAGATGAAGTCTTGGAGAACATAGGAGGACATAAATCTTATTCATTCATCGACGGGTTCTTAGGATACCATCATATCAAGATAGCACCAGAAGACCAGTACAAAACCAATTTTTCCATGGAATGGGGATCCTACCAGTATACAATCATGTCATTTGGATTGAAGAATGCACTAGTAATATTTTCTAGAGTAGTTATAGCTGCATTTAAAGAATTTATCCACCAGTTTCTAGAGGTATATATGGACGATTGGATAGTCTATAGTCTGTTGAAAGACCATGTAGAGGTCTTGCAGATGATGTCAGAAAGATGCAGGCATTTCCAGATTTCATTAAATATCAAGAAGTGCATCTTTGGAACACCTTTTGGGATATTATTGGGCCATATAGTATGCAAGAAAGGTTTTCTAGTAGACCCCGCCAAGATTACAGTAATTGTTAACCTGCCACCACCAAAACAAATCTATCAATTGAGAGCGACATTGGGACACACATGATACTACAGGAAATTTATAAAATTGTATGTGCAGATCACTGTGCCACTTGAGAAATTTCTAAGGAAAGACACAAAGTTCCAGTGGAATGAGGACTGTCAACACGGTCTGAATACTCTAAAAGAGAAAATGGTAACCACACCAATACTAGTATTTCTGGATTGGGAGAATACATTCCACGTACATGTAGATGCATCTACCATAGCACTTTGAGTTATTCTGGCATATCCAGGAGAAGGAGAATTGGACCATCCTATAGCATTTTCTACTAGAAAACTGTTAGAATCAAAGAAGAACTACAACACTATAGAGAGCGAAGGCCTAGCTATGTTCTACGCGCTCCAGAAATTTAGACATTATTTATTGGGAAAACATTTCAAGATGTTCATAGACTATTCAGTGCTCAAATACCTCATCAACAAGATAGTGTTGGGGGGGAGGATTTGTAGATGATTATTGTTGTTTCAAGAATTTGACTTTTAAGTGATAGTCAAACCAGGAAAGTTTAACGCAGGACTTGATCACCTGTCGTGGATTACTAATGGGTAGGAACCTATGAATCTAGAGGACAACTTTCCCGACACACAATTATTTTCAGTCTAGATAGCCAATGAATACTTCGCAGAAATCATCCAATACTTGAGTACAGGAACTGTGATACAGGAATACAACACCGCTCAGAAGAAAAATCTGGTAGTCAAGGTTGTAGATTACTAGCTAATTGCAAGACACTTATATAAAATGAGTGTAGATAACATCTTGAGAAGATGTGTCCTAGAACATAAAATACCTAGGAGCTTAGCCAAATCCTATGAGGCAATAGCAGGAGGACATTATGAAGGAAAATTTACTACAGAGAAGGTATTGCGCGCAAGATTATGGTGGCCAAATATTCACAGGGACTCAAAGGACTATTTCCATAAATGTGATGTATGCCAGAGGGTTGGAAAACCAAATAGAAAGGACAAGATGCCCCTGTGACCACAAGTAAATTTGTAGGTATTTGAAAAATGGGAAATAAACTTTGTGGGACCAATTAACCCACTGGCAAAAGGGTCAGGAGCGAGGTACATTATCACTATGATGGAATACCTGACAATATGGGCGAAAGCAGCACCAGTAAAAGATTGCAGCACAAAGACAACAACACACTTCATTTTTGAGAAAGTAATCACTAGATTTGGTTACCCGAGGATTTTGATGAGTGACCAAGGCACTCACTTCATTAACAATACTATTGAGGCTATGACTGAGGAATTTGAAGTTCATCGTCAAAAGAGTACACCATATCATCCCCAAGCAAATGGAATAATGGAAGCCTTTAACAAAATCCTTGAAAATGAACTAACAAAGATCTGCAACGTAAATAGGGATGATTGGGACTTGAAGATACCATCAATATCGTGGCATACAATACCACATGCAAGAAATTCATAAGACAAACACCATTCAGATTGGTATATGGACAATAGGTAGTGGTGCCATTAGAATTTTTGGTGCCTAGTTTGCGTATAGCAGCAATTACGAACATGACAGAACAAGGCGCAATACAGGAATGGCTAAATCAACTGATGATCATGGAGGAAGATAGGATTCTAGTAGGGTTCCACCAAGAAGTATAGAAAGCAAGGGACAAAGATTGGCATGACAGACATGTCAAGCAAAAGAATTTTAAGGAAGGAGACTTAGTCTTAGTGTATGATAGCAAATCCCTTTAGCACCCAAGAAAACTCAGAATGCATTGGCTAGGACCATACGAAGTAAAGACTGTCACAGATGGGGGAGATGTACAATTGAAGGATTTAGGAGGAACAAAACTTAGAGGAATGATCAATGGGAGTCGACTGCAGCTGTAAAGGGACAGACGACCTCCTTACATTTGAAAGAAAAAAAAAAAACACGATGGAGATATCGCGCTGAAAAAAAAAAATGAACATTTAACAAAGGCATGGGGCGCTGAGAAGAGAACGAGCACGCACACTCGGGAATGACACCATGGTGGATAAAAAGGCCAACGACCACTACAAAGAGGGAAACAACGGGAAAGCGGGATACGAAAAATAACCGCCAATGAACGATGACTATCAAAATTAAAGGATAAAAATGACTGACAGGATGTCGCATTAATCGTGCCAACTGGTGATGGAAAGGGAATTCAATATCAAGTATGTGGGAAGCACCGGTTCAATTAAAACATAAATGAGGTAATGTCTCCAAGAAGCTTCAAGAAATTCCTATATACTCTAGTACACGGGAATGGGAAGGTTATGGTGTAGATTGATAAAATTATAAGCCATAGAATATACAGAGCCGAGAAGGAAGGTTGCAGAGGTTACAGAGGCCACTAAGTTTGACGAACAACAACCTGAACACCATGACACCACCCAAATAGGGAGAACCGAACTAGACTGGTCGACAACCCCAAAGCAATACTAGATCCTCACCACAAGCACAGGGAAGCGAAATCCAACCACTTCAGCCTCTACAAGTCATCAATGTAGACGAAATCCCATCGCCCGATATGACACCAAGAAGCCCCACACCTATTGTGGAGGAAACTTAGTAGACAACACCAATAGGCATGGACATGGATGTACCAAAATGGGGACGGGGACAATAGGCTGAGGACGCAGACAATCATTCGCACTCCGAAAACCATGAAGAACACCCGAGAGTTAATGGGATGATCTTGAACAAGGAGGAAATAACCACGCCAGAAGGGTCACACACAAACATGCTGGAACATCCACATGAGGGCATGGTGGAAGATTTCACTGACCGACCAGAGGATTATGCAGAAGAGAGAACAATGGAGGTGGGAACCTTGAGTCAGCCACCACAGCGGAAGGGAAAACAAGCAGTACCAAGGTCACCGCACAGGCAAGCCACGACAGCCATTATCTTGCAGTGCATTCTGGAAGGGGTATGTATAGCAGGAAATATGTTAGGCCACATGGAGAAACTGAGGTACTCATACCATGACTTAATGAACATGGACAAGTTCCCAGAGTTCTCCAAGAAAGTTTACCTACAGACTGTTGGTATGGAACCCTTTGGCGAACCAATTAATCAACCAGTCTAGTGGGAAATTAGACTAGCCAAAAACAAGATTCTAGGCCTCTTAGACATCCCACACTTTGGGAGGGGCCAGTACGCAAACAACAGCGTCAAGCAGCTGATGGAAGACACTAATGGTGGATACTTGCGGCTGGAACAACTTGTCCCAATAGACGTACAGATTATTCAATACATCATAGGGCTGCCATCATGAGGGGAGGACCCTGCACAGTTCCTTGAGGACAAGACAAAGGAGAAGGCATTGGTCGAGGAAATGAAGAATAAATATGGTACCGAAAGGGGGTCGCGCAGAATCATAATCAAGCGTATTAGTGACGCTGCGACAATAATGGCCACAAAAATTATGGCATGCAAATTACTCAGGAAATGTCGCAAGGAGGAAGTCTCGTTCGAGGTTGTTGCAGCTGCAACATAGTGTGAGGAGGGAACCACAATCAGTTGGGCCTTGTATTTGTTGAATCTATTCATGGACAACTGCAAGGACACGCAAGACCTGGGGACATAATTTCACTATTCATGGCTACTCATCTTGATAGCCTTGCTCGGATGGAAGGAACCAAGGTATTCATTATTTTCCACTAGACCAAATCTTTGCCACACAGCACGATACCTATTGTTTGGGTCCGCTTCCCACCCCAATAACAGAAAGGAGAATGTATCCATATTTGAAGGATATCACAGTGATCTAAAGGAGAGCATCTCCAACACTTGGAGAGTGCATCGAAAGTGGTCGCACAGTATTAGGGCATAGCCAATTTCAAATCCAATAGACATGCAATGTGGATCTAGGCACGGAAATATCCCGACAATCATTGGTTATAACAATGCTACTGCATCAAGGAGGCGGACATAGTGATGGTCATTAGATTGGGATTATAACTGGAGGATTCCAATACTCAATTGATAAATTCCCACAGAAATGGAGGAGAAGGAGGTAGGACAGGGAAAAACACATGTCGATGAGATAATAGTGCCCAAGAATCCAAGGACAAGTCAAAACAAGGCGCAACGTAAAAAAGGGGGAGAGTCCAAGAAAGACACCCATGCGGGGAAGAAGAACAACACACAGGCACCACATGTACAGGAGAAACAGATTGAGGCATCACAGGGAACCACATCAAGTGCTACTTAGCAAGAGCAAGGCCAAACTAAGAGGTTGATTATCCAAACGGGGGGTGCGCACAAGAATGTGAAGGTACACAGAATTCCCCCAAAATACACGATCACCAAGGACAATGTGGACATGGTGGCCCAAATGGTCCAGGATCGCACAGTTCAAGATTTTGACAATGTTGAGCACCAAAGGGATAGGATTCAGGAAGAGCTGGAATACATGCGACAACTCCTCCAGCAACTCAGAAAAGCACAAGCGGCCAACAAGAGTGTAGGAACAGTTCCATCAGCATCACAGATAGGAGGTGAGTTTGGATCAAGCAATCAGGACAAGATCGATAAAACAGCACAACCGAGCTTGACATTTCACATCACTCCCAACATGCTACTCATTGACGAAATTGTGGGGAAGACACCCATAATTGACTTGGCCCAAATACAGTTGGTATTGAGGCGAATACCAACCAAGGCCTTGTATAAACTACAAGTCAGTGTCACACAAGAGGTACAATCACAAGCAGGCACAGATGCAACAGAATTGTAGCAGATAAGGGACAATCGGGATGAGTTGGAATTGGTATTCGAGCAAGCTAAGCTCAAAACCAAAGATGAAAAATAACGCATGGATAGGCTGGAGCAGGAATTGGTCGTAGATTATGAGAAAATCCCAAAGAGTGTGCAGACGGCCAAACTCATGGTGAAACAAAAGATTGATGAGATTGTGAAGACAATCAATAAATATAGACAGGAGATCGATCACCTCCAGGAGCAGCTCATACCTACCACTCTATGATAGTTGAAGGTGCACAGGAAGTAGGAGGCAATACCGTAGATAAAGGAGATAGAGAGACAAGTTCACGCGATGACTGACTTGTTCGAGAAAGAAGAACAACTTTGGATGAGGCTGGAAGAGGATCAACAGGTCCAGTAGTGGTACCAAGAAGAATAAAGGACAATCACAGCTATACAGGACCTCAAGCAGAAACAGAAGACAATGCCAATCACAAAGCACGTCAAAGGAGCACAAGATATGAAGAAACTACAAGCAGAACTCATAGTTGCACAAACACACAAAAAGGAGTGCCTGACTCAAATGGAACTGCTCCAAGAGCGGGCAACAGAGGTCATTGCATAGGTAGAAGAAGAAAAGACGAACATGGCACAAACTAAGGCAAAGTGTGTGGGGATAGTCAGTGACAAGATTGCAGTGCAGGTATTGGATGCACTCAAGGAGAAGACTATGCAGGCCCAAACGCAAGCGATGAAGCTCATGGAGAAGTTCCAGGAAATTGCAAGAGAGATTGACAAAGCACACCAAGTTTAGGTGACTCGGTACGAGCCACATGTCATTGTTTGGGGCATGTTGGATGCAAGTTGAATCAGGAAGAAGGGATATTTTTGGAAGAGAAGCATGCAAGAGGAAAGAGACAGTTGGAAGGAAAAGAAGCACACGTGCATGCATGGAAGACCTAACGATGCTAGGGTTAGGGATTTTGTAACACATTGTAATGGTTGGTGATCCAAAGATATAAATAAGTGGCACTTAGGATATAGACAGGAGAGATATATACATAGAGCTATATATCTGGAGAGAGAGAGAGAGAGGGAGAGAATTGTAAGGACTGTATGAGCGACTTGATCCCGAGGTTTAGATTGTAGGCTGAGGATCCTGGTGCAATCTAGTCAGCCTCGCATGGATCGAGGAGCATGTGGAAAGAGAAGGGACTAAGACTATAACCACGCACGGCGTGGAGATTTCTAAACCATAATAAAATCCTGAGAGCCAGTTCTTTGTGGACGTATCTCAGGAGGGAGTGAACCACGGTAACACTGTGTTATGTGACCAAATGAATTTATCTTTGTGTCTAATTAGTTGATGAATGTTGAATGAATGAGTATTTAAGTAGATCTAGTATTTTACATGCATTTATAGAATGAATATTATAACTAGATGTTAAATGAACTGAATAAAGGTTATGGCGTACAAACACAAATCTCGATCAATCCTAGGTTGCAAACACTCGAGTATTGCAGCCACCCATAGAGCTATCTCAGGTGAGACTGCGTAGTGCACTCTATGTATTGTGTCGCCTTCTGGGTTACCAGAGGGGGCGATATTATTTAAGGGATTTTGTGGGAAGCTTCTTAGTATGAACCGAGGTCAATCTGTAATGGTCAATAAGAATCAGAATCCCTCAAGAACTGATAAAAGTAGATAGATAAAGGGAAAGAAAACCAACAACACTCGTCGTGCAAGTAGTTATTCATGACCTTCCCAACAATTAAGTAGAAAACATGACAAACCTGCTCTTCATTGATGGGTTCAATCTGTGCTCCATGACCTCCTCACCTAGTTCCATATTTTTCATAGAGGATAATATCACACTTTTTGTAGCCATGCTTCTTTGAGAGCCCTGGAAGCCTTATGTGACATATTTCCCCTCCATGTATAAAACAATAAACTTGTGAATGTATTCCACATGGATGGGATAGGCCTTTTCCAACCATAAGGCACCATTGTGCACTCGGCTAATGAGAAACTTGGTGCACCGAGAGACTTCCCCATTAGTGTCGAACACTAGTAGATCATGCAAGTTCAACAAAGTAGTGTCCTAGAGAGGTATGAAGGATGCTTTCCACTCCCACTGGAATTTTTTATTCAGTATGTTCGAGCAATCCATGAATGTATGGATAACCATCAAAGGGTATTATGATGCATCTATGAGTTCAATTTCAAGAAATCGATTTTTCTCGACCTTTCCATGGAGATCACCTAGAAATTTGACCCATGGATCGATGAATTCCTTTATGAAAACGAATTTTGGAAGGACTCCCCTAGTTGTAGTGCAACCCATAGTGGTATACTAGCATTGATAACCAAATAAAATTGGTGGACAGAGGTGTGGGTGCGGGCTCACAAAATGCTTGAGGGGCTCCAAGACTGGGTATGCAAATAATTTGAGTAAAACAAGATAATGTTGAGCAATCGAGAAAAATGAGTTTATAGGAAACGTTAGGGAGGTGACATGATGAGAAGTCATTAAGATATCGTGGAGTTAATTCAACATTAACAACATATATTCCCATCGAACGCAAAAAAAATTAAGAGGTGATCTAGGAAATAGAGAGCATAAGAGGAAACATGGTAAACGGACATCAGGGAGAAAAAAAAAAGCAATGATTGCACCAACGATTAACCAGAAAGATACTGACAATTGTTGGGATTTAAATGAATTAGACCAGTGATGGTGGGACGACAACCAAAAAGGTACCAACAACACTTAACTAACAAGGTGACAACAATGTGGTACAAATTTCAAATTTGACAACTACTAAATACCCAAAATATTTGACACAGACCTCCCCAACCACAAATGTGATATTTGGGCTGGACAAACTAACAATGAAAACTAGACTCTAGGAGAAGTGATAGTTGTAGACATCACCATTTTATTGACAGAAAATGAAAACAACAAAACGATTTAAAATCCTACCTATTGTATTCACTCTCATTGATAGGAGTGTTTTGAAACTTCTCTTAATGATAAAAAAAGATAGGGCTTCAAGCATGCGCCATTCACCCATCCTGGATGGAGAATACTATCGAGTTGTGTGATTCTGACAGCTTCAAACTCATTGATTTTCACAACTATAAAGGGTCCAAGCCAATACATTTGTAGTTTCCCTAGATGATTTTGATACTTAATTTCATATAAAAAAACTTGATCACCCAATGAAAACGTCCTGGTATTATTGTGCCTGTCATGCCAAGGTTTTTGTCAAGCCTTCTCCATTGTTTGATGGAAATCAACCAAAAATCAGGCTTTGTCTAATGCCAAAAACTCTGCGACCCATTCTGCAACTATTTCATCATTTCTCATGTGAGTGACGTGTGCGATATATAAGCTTGGAGTAAAGAAGTCGGTGGGGAAAACTACTTCTCTACCATGAACTAGTTGGAACGAAGTATACCTATGTAGTTTCTTTGTAGTAGTCTTGTAATCCCATAATAATGCGGTGACTTTTTCTTTGAAAGGCTTCGACTGTACCATTTTCTTGTGGATGATACGGGATACTTTTGTGATGTTGAATTAGGAACTCGCGGGTGAGAGTGGCTAGAGTCGCATTGATGAAATGTGTACCATGATCACTAGTCAAACTCCAAGGGCACCCAAACCAAGTGATAATTTTCTCAAAAATTAACCTGGCCATAGTATCTGTAGAGAAATCTCGGACTGGTTCTGTCTCACCCCAATGGGTGAGAAAGACGGTAGTAACAATAATATGCCTTTTTTTCAAGTGCTTGGTTGGTGGATTGATCGATCCTATGAAGTCAACCTCCCATCTCTCAAACGCTTGAAGATCCCAAACAGGATGTAAAGGTAACTCATCTCTGCGCAACAGTTTACCAACCCTCTACAAAACATCACAGGCCCTCGAATAATATTTTTCATCTTTAAAGACAGTGGACCACCACAATCCTTCTTGTAGTATATTTTGGGTAGTTTATTTCCCTCTGACATGTCCTCTCGCAACTCCATAGTGGAATTCCCACAAGATTTCAAGCCACTTATGATCAAGTACACATCGTCGAATGATGTTTTCAAATCCTGGCTTATACAAGTATCATGTGATCAACTGATAATCTGAGGAGAGAACCACCAAAGGTCGATTTTGAGTTGCAAAATACCCATCAAGGATATTACTAGTAGTGAGAAATAATGTAATATCTGAAAGGTAATCAAGGATAGCCTCAATCTTAAAAATATTTTCATTTGGGAGACGGTCATCTACAACTCTGCCACTCTCACCTGATTCTAATAGAGATAGATGATCGGGGCCAACATTCAATTTTTTTGGCTTTACAATGACTTCAAAGGAAAACTCTTGAAACAACAACAACCATCTACACATTTTGTCATCTAACACAGGCTTATTAACCAGATATTTTAGAGAAAAATGATCAGTAAATAATTTGAAATGGTCTCCTAACAAATAATGGATAAAATTTTGCAAATCATAAACCATTTCCAAACCTTCCCTTTCAATGGTAGTGTAGTTTTTCTCGGCCTGAGAAATCTTCCTGCTAGCAAAGTAGATAGAATGATATAGGTTTCCTTCACCAGGTTGTGCAAGGATTGCACCCAAAGAAATACTAGAAGCATCAATGTGTGCATGAAATTCCACATTCCAATTCATATATATGAGAATAGAGGCAGTACTCATATTTTCTTTTAGGGTATCAAAGGCTTGCTCACACTCTAGCTGTCAACTGAAGGCTTCATATTTCTTTAGCAATTTCTCCAACAAGGCAATTATGCTTATGTAGAATCTAGTAAATATGTGGTAGTATCCAGTGTGGCCCAACGTTGACTGCAACTATTTATCTCTCATAGGTGAAGGCGTATTCAGTATCACAACAACCTTTGCAATATAAACCAAAACTCATTCCCTACATATTATGTGTCCTAAAAATTTTCCAAAGGGTACAAAAAAGATGCACTTCTTCAGGTTTAAAGAAATTTGTAGTTGTATGCAACGATCAAACATCAACCTTAGTAAACCTATGTGTTCCTTTAATAGGTTGTACATGGTCCAATCATCCATGTATACTTCAAGGAACTCATGAATAAAGTCTAGGAAAACAACAATGACTATTCGAGAGAAATAAGTTGGGGCATTCTTTAGCCCAAAGAGCACAATATTATAAGCAAAACCCCATTATGTAGTGAAAGTAGTCTGTTTCTTATCTTCTTCTACAATTCTAACCTGATGATAACCTGAGAATCCATCTGTAAAATAATAAGCTCCATTGCCCGCCACTTGATCAAGGACTTCATTGCTAAAGGGAGTGGGAAAAGGGTCATGTACACAAGCTAAGCTTGAATTCTTGTAATCCACACATACTCTTATATCATCAGTGCCCTTCTTTCTTTGTATTACAATAGGATTGATCCACTCGTCTTCATCCATAGGGAAAATTATCCCGATTGCTAAGATTTTATCAATCTCTTTCTTAACCTTCTCCTTAACTCGTGGATTCAGATGGTACAGTTTGTACTTGATGGGATTAGCATATAGTTTTACTTCAATCCTAATTTATCCTAAATATCCCTTAATCCCCTTATGTTCTAAAAACATCTTAGGAAAGAGATCTTTGTACTACTACAATAGATCATGTATCTATGTCATAGTTTTCTCATCCCAATAGTCTCCTATGGAATCCATCTTATGAAGCTCCTCACTCCCTATGTTTACTTTTCACAAACTTCATAGGTTTAGTATATGAGTTGAAAATATCACCTAATATGGTATCTTTAATTTCTCTTGTTCTAGTGGATTCCTGAAAGGTTAAATGTCTGAGTTCCTCTAAGTCTTCAAAATCCTCTAGATATTTATCAACTTTACTACAGGCCATAGGTACTCATGTGGGGAATGGATAAAAACTATAGTAAAGCATATGTTCATGCTCATAACATATTGTGGGAGGATATTTAGGTTTATATTCATCAGTAAATAACATTTTCTTGATTTGTTGCAGTACTAGGGTGATTTAAAGAGACTCACTGGAGAAAGAGAAATCTTGGCAGAACTGGCCCTTAAGTACCTCCAACACACAATCTATCTTCTATTTTCCTCATTCACATACCAGTATTTTGGAATGTTTCCCCAAAAATGGAGAAATTGATGTTTCCACGGATAGGAAGGGAGTTGTACAGCTTTTAGACAATGCTCAATGTGTGAAACTAGGTTAGATTGACCATCATAGATTTCCAAGGATAATAACTGACTCTTCTTATTATGATCTTGTCCCAGTTGTGATATCTACATTAGTGGGATAAATCGATGTTGTATAGAAAGCTTCACATCATCCCAAGAGGATAGAGTTTCTTTTTTAGTATCCCACCACTTGGATGGAGAAGACTTCAACACTGGTTCAAGTGCTGAGATTTTGTGTTCTACCTCAACCCTACCCTCCATGTCAACTAGAAAGCTTTGTAGATATGAGGTATCATCATATGCTGGAAACTTCTTGATCTCAGTTCCAATCCACCTTAATGCTCAGATAGTTGCACAATGCCTTGATAATTTCTTACACCTTCCTTGTTGCCAGTCGTCAAAAGTTGCTTCAGAATCTTGATCTAAAAATGAAGAAGACTTGAAATATTGAAATTATTTGCAAGTAAATTTTATGTGTTAAAAGCAAATGGATCAACTTTGCAACACATTAATTAAAGGATTACTCATGCAAGATACAAATAAACAGTAGCATAATCAATGAACATAAGCACATAAACATAGCAATTGATAAAGGAGTTCACCCCTCTCTTGGGCTACATCTCTTGGTCCAACTTCCAATGGATCATAATTATTAATTGCTAAAAGTGCTCAAAAACATGCCTTACAATGCTCAAACTTACCAACAGACTACTCCAATGGCTTCAGAGCGTCCAAAAACCCCTAGCTGGGCTTTTTCGGCACCTCAATCGGCCAAAAAACAAAGAAGTTAGGCCTCCTAGAAGTCCCCCCTTCAAGCTTGTTGTCTCTGCATCTACAAAATGCACCCTTGTTTCATGAACCTAGCACACACGCAATTTAAAGTGTGAAAACCCAGCACCGGGCGCAACCGCGCCAACGGTGCGAACTGTAGGACGGTTATGGGCGCGCCAGCCCCTAACCGCCCAGCAACTGGGCACATGAGTCGTCCATACGACCACGCACATATACATATAAAGGGCTAGGGGTTAAAACCCAAGTCACATGGGAAGGCGCCATGGGACCAGGTGCGCGGACCTTTGAAAACTTTTAAACCAACGCACATATAACATGGTCATATGATTGAAGTCCATACGACCGGAGCTTTGGTTATGGTTTAAAATTGCCTCGCAATACAATATGGTCACATATATGTAGAACAATATGACCGCGGGTCGGGGCTAAGCCCCGACCCGACCCCCCGCCAAATATTACAATATGAAAATTTAAATACATAAAAACTCGTATATTTAACAAGGACTACGGTGTGGGCTAGTGGTAGCCCACACTCTACCAAATCGTATAGCCATGGGGGAGTTCCGAGGTTCGACCCCCACGGAGTCCATAAAATTTTAATAAACAAACCAATAGCCAATACCGGGGTGCCACGTGGCAGCCCATGACTGGGCCACGTGGCACCTTACCATTGATCAAAAATATGCCACGTGTCGCATTCTGATTCAACCAACTGTCAGCCACATCACCTCTGCCACGTCAACGTACTGACATATGACCCTGCCACGTCAGCCTGCACGGACTATACAGTCAGCGTCCCTTTTTTGCATGTTTGACATTCCGAATAGATTGAAATATCTCTCGCTCTTTACGTCCATTTGAGACGAAATGAGTTGCGTTGGGTTTGCAACGACGATGTCTACGCTCTCGTCTGGTTTGAAGCAATTCCGAGCACT
>SNQJ01S0007767.1:107680-123153 GCA_010110895.2 Picea sitchensis | reverse complement strand
CATTTTCTGAAACCCTATTTCATCTAAGGCTTCAAAGCCTTGTCATTGTAAATTTTATTTTCAGTTTTTTGTTTTTGAAAAATAACTCCATGCCTAATGGAAACACTAGTAGATAGGTTTGAATTTTCATTTTACAGGAAAGACATTGGTTCTATGGTTCTTCAAACCTCACAGGGAGGCTTTCACCTCCAATAGGAGCTAGTGTTATCTCCTCAAATAAATGAATCGAGTTATGTCATTTTAGGTGATAGGATGTCTTTTACAAAATACATTTTTAATTTTTTATAGCTCATTTTTTAGAGATCTATGCATGTAATAAAGTTAGAATAAACTTCCATTTAGTTTTTATTTCATCTAATTCAAATCTAAGGTTTCAGTGGCTTAGGCGAACATTGCAGTTGTTCATTAGCCACCGAAAGCCTTAGCTTTCGGTAGATTAAACAAAGAAACTCCAGGCTATTTTAGCCACCGAAATCGCACGAGCGAGGGAGGATTCAACACGTCCTTTCACACATTTAAATCATTGGGTTTGAAGTTCTATAATTGAAATTAGCCACCGAAAAGACAGGAGAACGAACCGTTCATGACCGGGTGTTGATCTCTGCATGATATAACAAATATTTTCAGATCACTGTTTCATCAAACTACATGGTTACATTCCTCTCAGTCATCAACCATGCTTGTTTCAAATCACAATATGCTCTTTCACATCCCTTGTAATCAACACCAGGGTATGATGCTCACCTCATTTTTCTCATCCCGGTCACAGCCGAGTCGAATCTCCTTAAGTTTACGCTGTGTAACTTTCCATCAAAATTCGATTTTTCAATCGCATGTGTACAGGAGCATAGCGACAGATGAAGAAAGGAGGATCAACTTTGAGGAAAGAGCTCGACGACATCAGTTACTTAGAATCACACCCAGAGGTATGCCAATTGTTCAGGGATGCAGGTTGTTATAATTTTTGTAAAAAATTACAGAGTTCTCACCAGCAGGTAGTAGAAGCCTTTTCCCTGAATTTTGATGGAAGGAAAGAAGTCATCGGTCGGGAGGAATTTGAGGTCGACAAAGCCCTCATAGCTGAGGTAACAGAGCTTCCTAGGATTGGAAAAAAAAGGTTTAAAACCACTATCACAAAAATTGTTGAACTGAAGTCTTACTTGAAACCAGAACGCAAGGATTTGATATGGAAGAAAGACATTCCTGTGTTTTTTCTTGAAGAGAAATGGCAACAATTACTAAAAGCCATTATGGTCTATAGAAATTGCGAAGGGAGATATAACAAGGTGATGATTTATAATTTCAAACTCATGAATCATTTTACTGGTAGAAACCCACTCAATCTGCCCTATTTTCTCCACAGAAGCTTATCTAAGATGGCTCATCAGATCAAGGCCAAGCCCAATAAAGTTGTAGGTAGACTATCCCACCACGGTCTAATTAAACTTTTGGTTTGTGAGTTGTTGCAGAGAAGATACAAAGAGTGGAATTACTTCTTGTTCTAGAATGATTTCCAGACTAATGTACAGCCAGAGGGTAAAAGGAGTCCTCATTCCAAGAAGTCTTCTACTCCCATAAGTGGAACGAGGAGGAGGAGAGCTATCTCTCCAGTTCCAGTTAATCAACCCTCTCCTTCCTCTAAGCTTAATAAAACTAAGAAGAAATTCAACTTCAACAGTGAAATAGATAAGGCCATAGAATCCCTAGTGAACAAAAGCATTCTTAATCTTCCTTACGAAGACTCAGAGGATGAAGAGAACCATATTGAAACAGGGCACGAGGATTCAGTTACCACAGGGCATGAAAATTATTTTTTTGTAGATATATTCATAGCAAGTTATGAAGACCTTCCATCATGTACACCTCAAGAAGAACAAGAACCAAAAATTGTAGATGCCTCATCTAGAAAAAGAGTGAAGCATTGTAAATCAAAGAAAATAAAAAATCTTAAGAAAAAGTTAGCTAAACAAGAAGTGATAGAAAGGGTAATAAAAACTAGATATGAAACTCCGTTGAAAAAATTTGCAGAAAGAAACTCATCCTTGGAAAGATTAGCTCATGAAAGCATAAAGGAACAGAAAAAGAAGGACAAGATTGTAAAAGATTACAACGGTTTATGGAGAGTAGCTCAGGGCTTGAAGAAAAAGCCTTGTCAAACACATGCCACTCTTTTGCTAGATGAAGCTTTAAGGAAGCAAGCTATGTCTTCAAAACACCACGATCAAACACATGCTACTCTTGAAACCCTAGCAGAGGTGGCAGTTCAGTGCAATGAACCAAAGGAAGCTAGTAATCCTACAGTCTTTGAGCAATATGTAGAAGCCTTAAAAGATCATCCCTAAGGCGTTTTTGAGCTAAGACAAAAGGTATTTTTGAAATTTTGATAATTTCACTGAAACATACCTTTAGGTGGCTTAGGTGAACACTTTGATTGTTCATTAGCCACCGAAAAAAGAGCTTTCAGTAGCTAATTGGTCTGAATTTTGTCTACTCTAGCTACTGAAAGCATTGATAAGGCAGAATGTTAATATTTTTGCATAGATCCAAGTTTTCCTTGTCCAAAAGCCTCAGGAATGGTTCCAATTGGACAATAATTAATGACATCCTTATCAAGAGTTTGTTTTGATTTTGGAATGCTCTAAAAGACAGAAAGGTCAAAATCGGTTAGCTATTTTCAGGGATATAAAGTTGTTTGACTGTCAGTAGGTGTTATTTTCGACTCTTCTCATATCATATACAATCCAACAACCTAGGAAGGCTCACTACACCTGACAAAGAATCCGAAGGACATAAAGATCATTCAAGGATATGAATTGACCTAGTTTATAGGATCTTTGCCTATTTTCTTGGGCCAATTATTGATTCTCTATTTTAGGCAAAATTTGATCCAGTATTCTAGGATTTTGAAACTGTTTGTAAAGGCTATAAATCCCATAACATTTGATGAACACGGGGCTCGATTTTGAGTTATGTAATCCACTGTTATTGTGATAAAGACATTTTATTTAATATATTAAGCCTGCAAGCTTCTTTCATTATTAATATCAGACTCTCTTTATCTTTTTCTATGCCTATGAGTTGAAATCATTTCTTTGTCTATGTTTAAAGGTCCCATGGTAACTGTCATCTTACCTTTGATTGTTAAGTAAGAATCATAAGCATCCTTTTCTAGTTTGTTGACCCATCATATATATTTTTATGTATGTTCTGGTTAATTGATTAGTTTTCTTATCCATTTGATCTACAAACCTATTTGATAATAGCTCTTGAAGTCCTTGTACTACATGAATATAGCTAGACTTTCTTGAAGATACAATCCAGTGATTTAGATATTCATCTTGATCCAAACCCACACCCATTATTGAGAAAATAATTACAAAAAGGTTAAGTTACCAGGCATCTCTGAGATACAACCTAGGAGAGTTTCCTAGAGTGATAANTGTCTTGAAGATACAATCCAGTGATTTAGATATTCATCTTGATCCAAACCCACACCCATTATTGAGAAAATAATTACAAAAAGGTTAAGTTACCAGGCATCTCTGAGATACAGCCTAGGAGAGTTTCCTGGAGTGATAACAAAGCCCAAAGAATTAAAAGTTAGATAGATCCGAAGAAACCCTTACTAAGGGAGTTATCCACTCTAAGAAATATTTCCATTGTCAATTGTTTACCAAACATAACCTCATTCATATATCTATTTTTGAGTGAAATGAATGGACTTGTTGCCTCTTCTCTGTGCCCTAGTTCCCCTTCCATAGTTTAGAACTAACCCCTATTCAATTGCCCCCTCTTAGCTATACCTTTTGAATTTCTTGTAGGTAGATTTAGGCATTATTATAAACATGCATTAAAGGTCTCTTAAATACTGTAGATAAACACTGAAGATAAAAAAACGCATCACATATAAGAAAAGTATGAGTCAAAATGGTACTAATATTCTATTAATTCGTCATAACAGTAGGATCTTTACATGAGATACATCACCGTTACAGTCTCTCTTACAAAACTAGGAAAAGTGAAATACATATTCCACACCTTTGTTCTCTCCAAAGATTCTTCCTAATGTCTCTTTGACAAGCCTCTCCTTTCCTACCACTCTACTTACAACCTTTATATCACCGGATTCCAACAAAAAATGCCAGAATGTAGAACGTTTAGACAATTCATATATAGTTATATGATCCTCGTGGGGACAACCTCAATCCATAGGGTGGTTATATGATTTGATCATAATTAACTTCACGTGTATTTACAGGTCCTCGAGATAGTTTTTGTAGCTCATGGTTTTATAAACATGCCTCAGTGATCTACGTTTGATGATGGGGCACCACGTGGCCCTTACAGTTTGCATGATGTGTTTATTGATTACTGTCGAATAGGATTCGAAATGTCGATGATGATTGGACGTCAACAAAAGGCTAATGAACATCAAGGAACCAAGAAAAAAAATAACAAAATTTTGATAATTACTTAGTAATGTTTGATCGTATTGTGGTCGATTTTATCTATATCATCAAAACTCCTCTCAAACTTCAACACCATATGTATGAGTGATGTTGTTTGATGCCTCAAAATGGCTCTGGAAGGTTCTAGACCCCAAATCTTCAAAATGAGACCTACCACTAAAATGGGGTCTACAAGCCAATTCCTCTAATTTTTCCACCTAAAAAGTACCAAAATAGATGACAAATTATATAATAATCCAATCCAAATATTTAGGAGTGAAAAATATTTATGCAATAAAACTTTGTTTTTCTTTCCATGAAAAAAAAAAAGTCATCAAAACTCATTTAATACCCATACCATATAATACGTTCTAAAAAATCACATTCCTAAACCCATAATGTAAAATATTTTTATGCTTAAATACATATGAAATAATTACTTAAAAGTACATTTCACACTAACGAATACTAACAAAATTGTTTATCGCAAATTGGTTGTAGATAAAATATCACATGTACTAAACAAATTCACACCAACTAATCCATTTGTTTTAACCCAAAACCAACAATTTCATTAATAAAAAAAAATTAACCATAAAAATTTTAAACTCCTTTATCCATCTCTTAAAAAGGCAAAACAAATTTATATTAAAATATTACAAATTAGACATCCAACCATCGTAATATTTATCTCTATCAAATTTATTTTAATTTTATTTGTAAATAAAATGATTATTGATATCATGTAAAATTCACAAAGTCCTACTTCAATAAACTTATGCACTAATAAATAGGTGTACACCCAAATGGTTGTACACCACTTGGATACATTTAACAATCTTTTCTTATCTAGATCACATGACCAAAATCCCTTGTAATTTCCAGGAAACTTTAATATGTATGTTGAACAATGGTACAATGATTTTGATCTCGGATAAAAATGATTCATCACTCTGAGGATTTCTTTATCTTAAAAGTTATGTTGGATTTTTAAAACTAAGATGAAGTTAGCATAACAAATTAAAATGTATTATATATATAATTTTTGTTTATGTTTATATGAAGTTTCTAGAGTTAGTTTAAGTGGTTATGATATGATATTTTTATCTCAAAAGTTGGGAAGGTAAAGATTCGACTGTCTTGATTCTTTTAGGTTGGAGTTCACTAATCAAGTTCAAATCAAGTTCAAAATTACTAGGAAGCGTTGGCATTTTAAACACAATAATAAATACAAGAAATATAACAATAAAGACAAACAAATAACTTAAATAACACACGATATTTACTTGGTAAAACCCTGACAATGTGTCAAGGAAACATCCACATGGAAAGGTATCAGTATCTCTTATAATTCAATATAAACTTAAAATCAAGCTTACCCACCAGCCCCAATACATTTCTCAAGATTCATAGATTTATATCTATCTTGGAATAGTTTACATAATTATAAGAACTACCACCCATTATATAAACTTCCACCGGTTTCGTAAACCAACACCACTAAATGTTTACATAGGTAAATTTTAGTATTTACAAATTTTTTTAACAATCTCCACCTTGAAAAAAGTTTACCTGATACCTTCCCCAAGCCCTTTCATCATCTCTTTTGCAAGATAAGACAAGTCGAACACCATCGCGGCTCTGCAACTTCTCTAACAATATCGGTTACATGAACATGTTTGCATGATTTGCTCTAGTATGGACCATTCCACCTCCATCAATAACATGTCTTACAAAATGATGCATTGTCCCATTTTTATACGCTAGACTATTAGTCAAATGCACAATGCTTTGATCATCACATAACACCTTATCCTATACTTGTCCAAACTTTCCGAATAGATCATTGAATTCTTGCAAGAAACAACCTGAGGTAGGTCTCCTCTTGTCCAAATCTCTTGAAATCTTAAACACATACCAAATCACTGCAACCATTGTAGGTAATACTTGTGCTTCTATGCATATAATATACTAAAGCACCAATTTCCATGCTCTTCACCTAGTTTTTCCATGTGTCCACTGACAACACCAATTGCATGTGAAATACTTGAACATTCCCATCGCAATCATTAGCACCCATTTCCATGTTCTTCACCTGGTTTTTCCATGTGTCCACTGACAACACCAATTGCATGAGAAATACTAACAATTTCATCACATACATCAAAATTCCTACTAGCATATAATACATGAGACATATAACCCTTTTCTTCTTCATTACTTAGGACATAAAACTGAATAAAGTTTACAATGGAAAGCCAAAGGGATTTTACCGATTTCACAATATACATACTGAATTTCCTGAGTATCTTTTCCACATACTTCTATTGTGATAACCAAAGCTTACGATATTTCTTGTCTCTGTGTATTTCCATGCCCAATATTTGTTTCGTTGCTCCTAGATCCTTCAGATCAAACATCCTAACCAACTGAACCAACCTATTGGTCTCAACCATGCTTGTGTTTCCTACAAGCATAACATATAACACCAAGATAATGAATATACCATAAACACAATGGTTATACTCACTTCTTGTAAAATTTGGCTCACCATGAAGAAATCAAACATCTTCTACCATTGTATGCTTGAGCTTCAGGCCATACAATAACTTCTTGAGTTTGCAAACAAATATTTTGTTGCAATCCTGAACTAACCTTTCTAGTTGTTTTATATACATATCCTTATCCAAAACTCCATGTAAAACTATTTTAACATATAGTTTCTCTAACTCAAAATCAAATAACACTACTAGTGCTAACACAACATGAATACAAACAAGCTTAACAACCGGTGAAATTTTTTTCATGAAAATCAATACTTTCCAAATACCTTTTTGCTATCAGTCGTGCTTTGTACCTTTCATATTTTACTATGTCTGAGTTTATGAAAGAAGATTCATCAAACACTGCATCTCTGTCAATGATGATTATGTGAACAATAGGATCCCACAATCTGCATCCCTTAACACCATCACCATAACCAACAAATATCTGCTTGTTTGATCTAGGTCCTATTTAAAGCGTTGATAAGAGCATAAGCATCATAACCAAAAAAATTCTTATTTGAATAATCACAAGATGAACTATTCACACCTCTTTCAGGTTCTTCCAGTCTTTTGCATCTAATGGTGACCGATTTACCAGATTGCACAACCACTTATGCCCACAACTCTTGGTGCAACTTGGCATTACTAAACATGCCCCTTCGATCCTAGCTTCCTTGCAATAATTTCCAGGTTCCACGGATATGAACCCACCTCCATCATATATTCTCAAACACTTGATTGACCTGCCAATGTTATTTTCACTACAAAGCTCCAAACACATCATCCTTTCTATATAAATATAGACCCACCTTTCTAACTTGGACACACTGCTCCACCTCAAACTTTGTATTCGAAAAACCTTGACCAAATCCATCCAAGCCGACCCAAGTGAACATTTGTCGCTCACCTTCAAGGACCTTAAAATGGAGCCTTAGTGCTCCACCTTAACATGAACATTCCCTTGACCCAATCCGACCAAGATATCCATGTTAAGAACCAAAGACTGAATAAAAAAGCACCATAGTAGATATGCAAGAACAATATAGAAAACCACCACTTTTATTATAGAAAACCCTTGAGGTAGGGAAACACCATACAATGGATCCTATTATGGAAGGGATCATCTCCTGTTCACTTGTTTCTTCAAGGGGGAAACCTCCTAATGAGCTTCAGTTCCAAATACAATATTTCTCTTCATGTCCCATTACATTGTTTTAACCCCTTTATATAATGCTACCATCACCTAAGAACATTCTAGAGGAGGAATCTTCTATAAGCATAACCTTCTAAGAAGTCCTCTTACATTTATTATATCTAACTACCATAGTGGGCCTTATTTAATAATATAGTGGACCTAGTCCACCTTACATTCAATGACCTCCACTACCTCTCTAGCTACCTAACATTCCATCCCCATTATGAAAGTGTTGTCCTCAATGCTTGTTATGAGGGTGGACAACCATATATTAGGGTCCCGTGGATAATTGTGAACCATAATGCTGAAAGAAGACTAGAGAACCAAGGTCCCATGTAGAAAGGAAACCACCATGCTGAAGTAGTCCAACCGCCATTGTAAACCTGGGTCCCATGTCCAAGGGCTCATGTAAAATCCCCGCAGAATATTTCGGAACCAAATAACCAACTCAAATTGATGCTCCAAAGACTGACACATGTCATGTGGGTCGAAATAAGAAGATCCATTCACATAGTGGAAAATGATCGTAGCAGAATATGGAAGGAATAATACCACTGTAGAATATGGACGATGGACATTGGTAATAATCATTAGCTCCCGATTTGTCACATTGATATTCTCTACAGAAGGTGGATTAGAGTCATCAAATAAAATATGAAAGTGGTTTTCATCCTAGAAATGACAACTATCCATACACCAATCATCATAATTGGCCTCAAAATCATACCAAGCATATATTTCTTGATTATATTAATCCCTAATGTACGCCATAAGAAATATTCCCTGCATGTTATCCAATGAATCTTGAATACTACTAAAACTATCCTTGAGGTCATCTGCAAGGTCATGCAATGTGTCATTCAATTGGGATTTGAATGCTTCAGTTGTAATACCCCCAAGGACGAGCCCCAGTTGTATTTATGAATTGTAACATGTTTTGTAGGCTGGTGAGCCAAGCAATTATAAGATGATAGGCTTAAGTGTTTATGAGGACGGTGAGCCTAGGTGTTAAAGGTTAGGAGCCTGTTTTGTACATTTAAATATTCATATTATTAATATAAAACATCATTGCGTGTAGACCGACCACGAAGAAAGAGAAAGGGGGAACTAAGCTCCACTAGGCTAGGTAAGGGAGAGGGAGCTGAGAGGCTGGAAATAAGGACTAAGATTAAGAGCTTATGTCCAAGAATAATTTATTATTATTCTAAATGTTGATAGAAGGATATGATTATATCCTAAGTTCCTTTGGGAAGAGGGAATGGCTTCCAAATGGAAAGGAACGTGTTTCATGAGCGACATGTGTCAGCTCAGGAACATGCAGTTTTAAGGGGGAATTCTTACTGTTTGAGGGGGGGACACACAGTTGGCTCTCACACTCTCACCATTCTAGCCATTCTCTGACCAGTCAGTAATCTTTATCCTGTCAAGTTCACTCACGCACCGAGCAAGCACGCAGCCAGCCATTTCTTCCATTGTTGAAACCATGACCATCGCGAACCTCGGTAACTTGCGCGCACTGGTATTTTTGTTGAGTCGTCCTCTACCTTACTGGAGTTCTGTTGTTGCCTTCGCCCTTGCCTGTTTGTCTTAGGATATGGATAGAAGAAACAGGTTGTCAAGCCTGTGGTTTGCAAAGCCGTGTTGTGAGGCCCGTAGATTGAAGAGGCGGGTTTTCAGTCCTGGGATAAATTCTCTCTAGGCGAGAGAGTGTGCTGAGGGAGTGAATTCTCCTGGAGGGGGTCCAGTAACAGCTACAGAGCTCTGAGAGTTCCTGTCCGGCCTGTTGTTGAAGCCTTGGAAGAGAGGTGGAGGAGTCAATGAACTTTGTGACAGTGAAGGTGTATACTCCTGGGGTGGAACAAGCATGTGGGGAATGAGAGTCTGTGAGTAGTGGGCGTAAGTGGCTCCTGAGAGAATCCTTTCTGTTGAACTGTGTGACATTCCTATTAGCCTTTCCAAGCCTAGGAATCCCTTGCATGGTGGAGTTTAGTCCCAGCTCGGGGGTGACCCACTAATGAGAGTGATGAGAAGTGTGGTCTAAGTATGGGAGGTTCGTGGAAGGTATACACACAGTCAGTGGTCTTCACAATCCAAAGATAAATATCAATCATGTGTTTAATTATGTCTGTTGTGCATGTCTGTGATTCTTACAATGTTATCATGTGCTCATATTGCATGTATGATTTACAGTCAATTTCGCATGATTTAGTATGGTAGTAGTATATTTTATTGCCTTTTATTTCATTAGAAATGCATGTAATATATAAGTACTCTAGGATGAACAGTTAACCTGTTATCAGAGCTTAGCAGTCTATTGGTGGTGTTACATGGACCAGCTTGGGTGGCCAGTTTTTCCACAAAATGGGATTATAGTGAAATTCATGTGTGACGTTTCCCTTGTTGTGGTGGTTGGGAATGTTACAAATTGGTATCAGAGCTATGGTTTCAACACTGAGGCTGGATGGACCATGTTAGTGGAAGCTTAAGCAAAAGTTTCAGAAAATAATTGTTGTCGAAATGGAAAAAATGGAAGTTCATAGCCCAGTTTTCGACACTGAGCCTAAATTAAGCCGTATAAGTGGTTATGGAATCTAAATCTCAGAGAAAATTGTTGTCGTGAAGGTCAAAATTTGAATTCAGGGCATTCTGGAGTGCCCAGAGAACACCTTGGTCGTGTTTGGAAGCTCAGGAAGTATAGTGGTTCAAGAAAGATAACAGATAAAAGAGGTTGCAGTAACTGTAGGTTTGGAACTGACAGGTTTGAAGTTGAACCTTCAGATCAAGCGAAGATTAAATCATGGCCGTCAGATCACATTGAGGGGAGGTCGATGGTGGGGAACCATTGTAGAAATCACAAGAGAAATTAAAGTGTGAACAAGTTGAGACTCTGCAATCCCTCGAGATCGTTGATCTTGCTAGATCAACAGATCAACAGTGGATATCGATACCACTATGGACAAGCATCTTTGCATTGTGGAGATCGAGAAGGAAATTAAACCATGAGCAAGTTGAGTTCCCGCAATCACTCCTGGCCATTGATCTTCATGGTTCCTTAAAACACGACTATTGATCTTGCAAAGTGAGATAAGCTCCCAAATGTTAAGCCAAGGTCACAGCTCTCGGTCACATGTAGAGAAGACAGAGCAAACGTTGTGTATTTCATGTTCGTCGATCCAAGAAAGGAACATGTGTCGGCAAGTTAGCTTGCTCAGGAATACGATGTTCGGGAGAAATGGAGTGTGCTGATGCGCAAACTCCCGAAGTCTCGAAGTCCGGAGTTAATCTAGACCGTTCGTTGCAAGAGATGTGTGTCAGACAATCGGCTCGCTCTGGATTTCGGCGTTCCAGAGAAACAGGGTATGCTAAGCTGAAACCTCCCGAAGCCTGAAGTCCCGGAGTGACGTGGCCTACTGATGTCACTAGGGATGACGTGGACACATGGGATGTGTGCCACATGTCAGTGAGTTAATAACCTTGGTAAGATGAAAATACAGTCAGGACGTGTCATATGTCACCCACCTGATTGGACCATGTGTCAGCTTCGTGTGTCCTGCCGAGTGGCGCTCCTGGTGGTGGCACAAGGTAGTTAAGCATGATGAAGAAGTTAGCTGGATCAAGCTCAAAATAACTTTGGTCACGATCTATCAATATCGAGGACCGATAGGAATTACGAAGATCCAAGTTGCACGACATATAATTCTACAAGGTGGTCCCTCAATCCAAACCATAGTTTCCCAGAAGGGGTACGTGACAGCGTGGAGACAATTACGAAACGATCGGCGGGTTACTCCAAAACCACCAACCCATGTGCCCGCAATTTGAAAAGTACTAAAGTTGATGTGACATTTTTGACATTTATTAGTTTGAACATGAAAACTATGGGCCCTAATGGACGTGTGGTGCCAGATCATGAAGTCCAGAGACTTGACACTCTGGAAGAAGTGGTGCATGAAGGAAGGTGGATCATAGATCCATCGTTCTTCACGCATTCTACAATTCATTGTTTTGTGATGTTGGGATGCACAAAAAAAAGGAAAACCTCTGAAGCTCGAAGCCCGAAGTTTCAGAGCTCTGGATAAGCACCCAAATCATAAGTGTTGTGTCACAGTCATGGTCACATGCAAACCAAGGGCTGGAGAAAAGGGGCTAGCACCCAAAAAATTGTGGCAGAACAAAACTCGACTTAGAGATTGAAGCCGATGGGTTCTTGAGAGAACAAGACCTGCAGAAAATGGAATTTGATATTGTTTTGTTGAATAAGATTGGTTTATTCTGGAAAATTATTAAAGTCTGATAGCCTGACAAAATTTTGGTTGAATGCACATTTTGTAGAGTTAATGATTGTCAGAACCAAACCAAATAGTTTCTTAGTGCGGAGAAATGGGGAAGGTATAGGGTGCTTATATCTCAGAAAATGAAGTTAGAGGAATGAATTTCCATATAGGAGTTGAAGAATCGAAGTCCAATGGGCATGAAGAAGAGATAGATAAGGAAGGAAACATGATGAAAATCATTGAAAAGTTGCAGAAAGATGTTCAGACTCACCGAGCAGATAACAAAAAGCTCATGAAAGCCAAGGAACAACAGGGAGAATTCAACATAAAGTTGATGCAAAGCCTGGAAATAATAGAAAATAAATTGAATAAGGAGAGTGACTCCAGCAAATCAAGAAGTCACAGGTTCCCTGATGAGAAGAGAAAATCAAGGAGTGTTGGCAGACACCATCATCACTCCCAAGGACACTCCAAGAGGAGGGCACACAGTAGTTCAAGTCCATCTCCTACCAGAAAGCATAGGAGATCTAGAGTGGATGAACTGAAGGGTGAAATGAACAAGATTAAACCTCCTACGTTTGATGGAGAGCGCTAGAAGGACGAATATGTTGAGACATGGATTCTTGGCATGAGAAAATGTTTCCAAATGCAGAATTACTCCTCTCATGCAGAAGGAAGAATTGCAATGTATCAACTGAAAGGAAAGACATCCATGTGGTGGGACCATCTTGTGCAAGTACAACATATCAAAGAGAAGAATGTTACCTAGAGGGAATTCGAGAAACACTTTGAAAATAAATACTTAACTAAGAGATACTATGACAGAAAGATGAAAGAGTTATTTAAACTCAAATTGGGCAGCATGACTATAGATGAATATGAAAGAATATTCTTAGAGTTGTTGAAGTATGCCCCTTTCATCAAAGATGAGACTCTCAAAATCCAAAGATATTTGAGTGGACTTTCAACTTTCCTTAGTGACAAGATCCAATATGATGATTCTAAAACTATGGAAGAAACCATAAGGAAAGAGAAATTCTTATATGATCAGCATAAAGGAAATCCTACTTTCCAAAGAGCTTGGTAAGACAAGAAGAATTTTAAGAGGGAACAGAAGAAGAAGGGGAACAAGCCACCCTTTTTCAGGATTAATCCTTAAAGACTACCAATGTTTAGAGAACCCGGGATGGTTGAAGTAGGTGGACAAAGGCCAAGACAACCATGTATGCAATGTTGGGGTTGTAAAGGGGATCAAAAGTATAGAGATTTCCCTCACATAAGTGATAAAGTGAGAGCTATCCACAATGTTCAGCAAGAAGAAACAGTGGAGGACATGGGTAGTAGAATACCAAGGATCTATGCAGCTCTGGACAACAAGCAAGTTGAGTTTCAATCACACATAATTGAAGTTAAAGGTATGATCAATAACCATGCCTTTACTATTTTATTTGATTCAAGGGCTAGTCATAGTTATATAGATCCCAAGGTAGTGGAAAGGTTGCAATTTCCAAGGAGAAAGCATGTGAAATCTTGGTTGGTGCAACATGCTACAAGATCCAAGAGAAAGGTTGTTGAGTTGGTTAAATCATGTCCGGTATGGATTGGTTGGACCAACACCATGTCATCTTAGATTGTCGTAACAAGGAATTCACTTGCCTAGATGAGGAAGGAAATCGGAAAACAGTCCAAGGAATTCCCAGGGCAATTACTGTCAGAGAAATTTCAGCAATGCAGTTGAAGAAATGCTACAGGAAAGGCTTTCAAATATTGGCAACTCATATGGAGGAAGCATATAAGGATAAGGTACCAATTCTAGAGGACCATGCAGTCCTAGAAGATTTTGAATATGTGTTCAAGGAGGTACGAGGACTACCTCCAAAGAGAGATATTGATTTCTCTATAAATTTGACGCCTGGAGCAACCCCAGTGTCAAAGACTCCCTACATAATGAGTACACCAGAGCTGAAGGAACTGCAAATGCAACTTGAAGAGTTTCTGAAGAAGGGGTATATACGCCCAAGTGTATCACCTTGGGGTGCCCCAGTCTTGTTTTTGAAGAAGAAATATGGGACATTGAGAATGTGCATCGACTTCAGACAGTTGAATAAAGTAACTATAAAGAACAAGTATCCTCTGCCAAGGATTGAGGATCTCTTTGATCCATTGAAAGATGCAAAGATATTTTAAAAGGTAGATCTCAGGTCAAGATATCATCAGATAAGGATTAAATAGGAAGATATCAACAAGATCGCCTTCAAGACAAGGTATGGTCATTATGAGTTCACAGTGGTGCCATTTGGGTTGTCAAATGCACCAACTATTTTTATGCGCTTAATGAATGGTGTTTTCCGAGAATATTTAGACAAGTTTGTCATTGTCTTTTTGGATGACATCCTTGTATATTCCAAATCATAGGAAGAGCATGAACATCATTTGAGGATGGTGTTGCAAGTGTTAAGGGAGCATCAGTTGTATGCCAAATTAAGCAAGTGCTCATTTTATCAAAACATAATTCACTATTTGGGGCATATCATATCTGAAGAAGGGATAGCAGTGGACCCTGAAAATATTGAGGCCATTAAAGGGTGGACAACACCAAAGAATGTGACATAAGTCATATCCTTCACGGGTCTATCTGGTTACTATAGAAGGCTCATTGCAGGGTTCTCGAGAATAGCTCACCCCATCACTTCCTTGCAAAGGAAGGGGAAGAAATTTCAATGGAAAGAAGAATGTGAAAATAGTTTCTAGCAATTGAAGCAATTGTTAACCAATGCTCCAATTCTGAAGATCACAGATCCGAGTGAAGACTTCATTGTATGCACAGATGCATGTAAAGAAGGACTAGGTGGAGTCCTCAGTAAAAATGGGTTTGTTGTATGTTATGAATCAAGGAAGTTGAAAGAGCATGAAAGGCTCTATGCCACCCATGATTTGGAATTGGCAGCCATAGTGTACGATTTGAAGAAGTAGATGCACTACCTCATGGGAAAGAGATTTGAGCTAAGGA
>SNQJ01S0007767.1:75289-92986 GCA_010110895.2 Picea sitchensis | reverse complement strand
TATAAGCATAACCTTCTAAGAAGTCCTCTTACATTTATTATATCTAACTACCATAGTGGGCCTTATTTAATAATATAGTGGACCTAGTCCACCTTACATTCAATGACCTCCACTACCTCTCTAGCTACCTAACATTCCATCCCCATTATGAAAGTGTTGTCCTCAATGCTTGTTATGAGGGTGGACAACCATATATTAGGGTCCCGTGGATAATTGTGAACCATAATGCTGAAAGAAGACTAGAGAACCAAGGTCCCATGTAGAAAGGAAACCACCATGCTGAAGTAGTCCAACCGCCATTGTAAACCTGGGTCCCATGTCCAAGGGCTCATGTAAAATCCCCGCAGAATATTTCGGAACCAAATAACCAACTCAAATTGATGCTCCAAAGACTGACACATGTCATGTGGGTCGAAATAAGAAGATCCATTCACATAGTGGAAAATGATCGTAGCAGAATATGGAAGGAATAATACCACTGTAGAATATGGACGATGGACATTGGTAATAATCATTAGCTCCCGATTTGTCACATTGATATTCTCTACAGAAGGTGGATTAGAGTCATCAAATAAAATATGAAAGTGGTTTTCATCCTAGAAATGACAACTATCCATACACCAATCATCATAATTGGCCTCAAAATCATACCAAGCATATATTTCTTGATTATATTAATCCCTAATGTACGCCATAAGAAATATTCCCTGCATGTTATCCAATGAATCTTGAATACTACTAAAACTATCCTTGAGGTCATCTGCAAGGTCATGCAATGTGTCATTCAATTGGGATTTGAATGCTTCAGTTGTAATACCCCCAAGGACGAGCCCCAGTTGTATTTATGAATTGTAACATGTTTTGTAGGCTGGTGAGCCAAGCAATTATAAGATGATAGGCTTAAGTGTTTATGAGGACGGTGAGCCTAGGTGTTAAAGGTTAGGAGCCTGTTTTGTACATTTAAATATTCATATTATTAATATAAAACATCATTGCGTGTAGACCGACCACGAAGAAAGAGAAAGGGGGAACTAAGCTCCACTAGGCTAGGTAAGGGAGAGGGAGCTGAGAGGCTGGAAATAAGGACTAAGATTAAGAGCTTATGTCCAAGAATAATTTATTATTATTCTAAATGTTGATAGAAGGATATGATTATATCCTAAGTTCCTTTGGGAAGAGGGAATGGCTTCCAAATGGAAAGGAACGTGTTTCATGAGCGACATGTGTCAGCTCAGGAACATGCAGTTTTAAGGGGGAATTCTTACTGTTTGAGGGGGGGACACACAGTTGGCTCTCACACTCTCACCATTCTAGCCATTCTCTGACCAGTCAGTAATCTTTATCCTGTCAAGTTCACTCACGCACCGAGCAAGCACGCAGCCAGCCATTTCTTCCATTGTTGAAACCATGACCATCGCGAACCTCGGTAACTTGCGCGCACTGGTATTTTTGTTGAGTCGTCCTCTACCTTACTGGAGTTCTGTTGTTGCCTTCGCCCTTGCCTGTTTGTCTTAGGATATGGATAGAAGAAACAGGTTGTCAAGCCTGTGGTTTGCAAAGCCGTGTTGTGAGGCCCGTAGATTGAAGAGGCGGGTTTTCAGTCCTGGGATAAATTCTCTCTAGGCGAGAGAGTGTGCTGAGGGAGTGAATTCTCCTGGAGGGGGTCCAGTAACAGCTACAGAGCTCTGAGAGTTCCTGTCCGGCCTGTTGTTGAAGCCTTGGAAGAGAGGTGGAGGAGTCAATGAACTTTGTGACAGTGAAGGTGTATACTCCTGGGGTGGAACAAGCATGTGGGGAATGAGAGTCTGTGAGTAGTGGGCGTAAGTGGCTCCTGAGAGAATCCTTTCTGTTGAACTGTGTGACATTCCTATTAGCCTTTCCAAGCCTAGGAATCCCTTGCATGGTGGAGTTTAGTCCCAGCTCGGGGGTGACCCACTAATGAGAGTGATGAGAAGTGTGGTCTAAGTATGGGAGGTTCGTGGAAGGTATACACACAGTCAGTGGTCTTCACAATCCAAAGATAAATATCAATCATGTGTTTAATTATGTCTGTTGTGCATGTCTGTGATTCTTACAATGTTATCATGTGCTCATATTGCATGTATGATTTACAGTCAATTTCGCATGATTTAGTATGGTAGTAGTATATTTTATTGCCTTTTATTTCATTAGAAATGCATGTAATATATAAGTACTCTAGGATGAACAGTTAACCTGTTATCAGAGCTTAGCAGTCTATTGGTGGTGTTACATGGACCAGCTTGGGTGGCCAGTTTTTCCACAAAATGGGATTATAGTGAAATTCATGTGTGACGTTTCCCTTGTTGTGGTGGTTGGGAATGTTACAAATTGGTATCAGAGCTATGGTTTCAACACTGAGGCTGGATGGACCATGTTAGTGGAAGCTTAAGCAAAAGTTTCAGAAAATAATTGTTGTCGAAATGGAAAAAATGGAAGTTCATAGCCCAGTTTTCGACACTGAGCCTAAATTAAGCCGTATAAGTGGTTATGGAATCTAAATCTCAGAGAAAATTGTTGTCGTGAAGGTCAAAATTTGAATTCAGGGCATTCTGGAGTGCCCAGAGAACACCTTGGTCGTGTTTGGAAGCTCAGGAAGTATAGTGGTTCAAGAAAGATAACAGATAAAAGAGGTTGCAGTAACTGTAGGTTTGGAACTGACAGGTTTGAAGTTGAACCTTCAGATCAAGCGAAGATTAAATCATGGCCGTCAGATCACATTGAGGGGAGGTCGATGGTGGGGAACCATTGTAGAAATCACAAGAGAAATTAAAGTGTGAACAAGTTGAGACTCTGCAATCCCTCGAGATCGTTGATCTTGCTAGATCAACAGATCAACAGTGGATATCGATACCACTATGGACAAGCATCTTTGCATTGTGGAGATCGAGAAGGAAATTAAACCATGAGCAAGTTGAGTTCCCGCAATCACTCCTGGCCATTGATCTTCATGGTTCCTTAAAACACGACTATTGATCTTGCAAAGTGAGATAAGCTCCCAAATGTTAAGCCAAGGTCACAGCTCTCGGTCACATGTAGAGAAGACAGAGCAAACGTTGTGTATTTCATGTTCGTCGATCCAAGAAAGGAACATGTGTCGGCAAGTTAGCTTGCTCAGGAATACGATGTTCGGGAGAAATGGAGTGTGCTGATGCGCAAACTCCCGAAGTCTCGAAGTCCGGAGTTAATCTAGACCGTTCGTTGCAAGAGATGTGTGTCAGACAATCGGCTCGCTCTGGATTTCGGCGTTCCAGAGAAACAGGGTATGCTAAGCTGAAACCTCCCGAAGCCTGAAGTCCCGGAGTGACGTGGCCTACTGATGTCACTAGGGATGACGTGGACACATGGGATGTGTGCCACATGTCAGTGAGTTAATAACCTTGGTAAGATGAAAATACAGTCAGGACGTGTCATATGTCACCCACCTGATTGGACCATGTGTCAGCTTCGTGTGTCCTGCCGAGTGGCGCTCCTGGTGGTGGCACAAGGTAGTTAAGCATGATGAAGAAGTTAGCTGGATCAAGCTCAAAATAACTTTGGTCACGATCTATCAATATCGAGGACCGATAGGAATTACGAAGATCCAAGTTGCACGACATATAATTCTACAAGGTGGTCCCTCAATCCAAACCATAGTTTCCCAGAAGGGGTACGTGACAGCGTGGAGACAATTACGAAACGATCGGCGGGTTACTCCAAAACCACCAACCCATGTGCCCGCAATTTGAAAAGTACTAAAGTTGATGTGACATTTTTGACATTTATTAGTTTGAACATGAAAACTATGGGCCCTAATGGACGTGTGGTGCCAGATCATGAAGTCCAGAGACTTGACACTCTGGAAGAAGTGGTGCATGAAGGAAGGTGGATCATAGATCCATCGTTCTTCACGCATTCTACAATTCATTGTTTTGTGATGTTGGGATGCACAAAAAAAAGGAAAACCTCTGAAGCTCGAAGCCCGAAGTTTCAGAGCTCTGGATAAGCACCCAAATCATAAGTGTTGTGTCACAGTCATGGTCACATGCAAACCAAGGGCTGGAGAAAAGGGGCTAGCACCCAAAAAATTGTGGCAGAACAAAACTCGACTTAGAGATTGAAGCCGATGGGTTCTTGAGAGAACAAGACCTGCAGAAAATGGAATTTGATATTGTTTTGTTGAATAAGATTGGTTTATTCTGGAAAATTATTAAAGTCTGATAGCCTGACAAAATTTTGGTTGAATGCACATTTTGTAGAGTTAATGATTGTCAGAACCAAACCAAATAGTTTCTTAGTGCGGAGAAATGGGGAAGGTATAGGGTGCTTATATCTCAGAAAATGAAGTTAGAGGAATGAATTTCCATATAGGAGTTGAAGAATCGAAGTCCAATGGGCATGAAGAAGAGATAGATAAGGAAGGAAACATGATGAAAATCATTGAAAAGTTGCAGAAAGATGTTCAGACTCACCGAGCAGATAACAAAAAGCTCATGAAAGCCAAGGAACAACAGGGAGAATTCAACATAAAGTTGATGCAAAGCCTGGAAATAATAGAAAATAAATTGAATAAGGAGAGTGACTCCAGCAAATCAAGAAGTCACAGGTTCCCTGATGAGAAGAGAAAATCAAGGAGTGTTGGCAGACACCATCATCACTCCCAAGGACACTCCAAGAGGAGGGCACACAGTAGTTCAAGTCCATCTCCTACCAGAAAGCATAGGAGATCTAGAGTGGATGAACTGAAGGGTGAAATGAACAAGATTAAACCTCCTACGTTTGATGGAGAGCGCTAGAAGGACGAATATGTTGAGACATGGATTCTTGGCATGAGAAAATGTTTCCAAATGCAGAATTACTCCTCTCATGCAGAAGGAAGAATTGCAATGTATCAACTGAAAGGAAAGACATCCATGTGGTGGGACCATCTTGTGCAAGTACAACATATCAAAGAGAAGAATGTTACCTAGAGGGAATTCGAGAAACACTTTGAAAATAAATACTTAACTAAGAGATACTATGACAGAAAGATGAAAGAGTTATTTAAACTCAAATTGGGCAGCATGACTATAGATGAATATGAAAGAATATTCTTAGAGTTGTTGAAGTATGCCCCTTTCATCAAAGATGAGACTCTCAAAATCCAAAGATATTTGAGTGGACTTTCAACTTTCCTTAGTGACAAGATCCAATATGATGATTCTAAAACTATGGAAGAAACCATAAGGAAAGAGAAATTCTTATATGATCAGCATAAAGGAAATCCTACTTTCCAAAGAGCTTGGTAAGACAAGAAGAATTTTAAGAGGGAACAGAAGAAGAAGGGGAACAAGCCACCCTTTTTCAGGATTAATCCTTAAAGACTACCAATGTTTAGAGAACCCGGGATGGTTGAAGTAGGTGGACAAAGGCCAAGACAACCATGTATGCAATGTTGGGGTTGTAAAGGGGATCAAAAGTATAGAGATTTCCCTCACATAAGTGATAAAGTGAGAGCTATCCACAATGTTCAGCAAGAAGAAACAGTGGAGGACATGGGTAGTAGAATACCAAGGATCTATGCAGCTCTGGACAACAAGCAAGTTGAGTTTCAATCACACATAATTGAAGTTAAAGGTATGATCAATAACCATGCCTTTACTATTTTATTTGATTCAAGGGCTAGTCATAGTTATATAGATCCCAAGGTAGTGGAAAGGTTGCAATTTCCAAGGAGAAAGCATGTGAAATCTTGGTTGGTGCAACATGCTACAAGATCCAAGAGAAAGGTTGTTGAGTTGGTTAAATCATGTCCGGTATGGATTGGTTGGACCAACACCATGTCATCTTAGATTGTCGTAACAAGGAATTCACTTGCCTAGATGAGGAAGGAAATCGGAAAACAGTCCAAGGAATTCCCAGGGCAATTACTGTCAGAGAAATTTCAGCAATGCAGTTGAAGAAATGCTACAGGAAAGGCTTTCAAATATTGGCAACTCATATGGAGGAAGCATATAAGGATAAGGTACCAATTCTAGAGGACCATGCAGTCCTAGAAGATTTTGAATATGTGTTCAAGGAGGTACGAGGACTACCTCCAAAGAGAGATATTGATTTCTCTATAAATTTGACGCCTGGAGCAACCCCAGTGTCAAAGACTCCCTACATAATGAGTACACCAGAGCTGAAGGAACTGCAAATGCAACTTGAAGAGTTTCTGAAGAAGGGGTATATACGCCCAAGTGTATCACCTTGGGGTGCCCCAGTCTTGTTTTTGAAGAAGAAATATGGGACATTGAGAATGTGCATCGACTTCAGACAGTTGAATAAAGTAACTATAAAGAACAAGTATCCTCTGCCAAGGATTGAGGATCTCTTTGATCCATTGAAAGATGCAAAGATATTTTAAAAGGTAGATCTCAGGTCAAGATATCATCAGATAAGGATTAAATAGGAAGATATCAACAAGATCGCCTTCAAGACAAGGTATGGTCATTATGAGTTCACAGTGGTGCCATTTGGGTTGTCAAATGCACCAACTATTTTTATGCGCTTAATGAATGGTGTTTTCCGAGAATATTTAGACAAGTTTGTCATTGTCTTTTTGGATGACATCCTTGTATATTCCAAATCATAGGAAGAGCATGAACATCATTTGAGGATGGTGTTGCAAGTGTTAAGGGAGCATCAGTTGTATGCCAAATTAAGCAAGTGCTCATTTTATCAAAACATAATTCACTATTTGGGGCATATCATATCTGAAGAAGGGATAGCAGTGGACCCTGAAAATATTGAGGCCATTAAAGGGTGGACAACACCAAAGAATGTGACATAAGTCATATCCTTCACGGGTCTATCTGGTTACTATAGAAGGCTCATTGCAGGGTTCTCGAGAATAGCTCACCCCATCACTTCCTTGCAAAGGAAGGGGAAGAAATTTCAATGGAAAGAAGAATGTGAAAATAGTTTCTAGCAATTGAAGCAATTGTTAACCAATGCTCCAATTCTGAAGATCACAGATCCGAGTGAAGACTTCATTGTATGCACAGATGCATGTAAAGAAGGACTAGGTGGAGTCCTCAGTAAAAATGGGTTTGTTGTATGTTATGAATCAAGGAAGTTGAAAGAGCATGAAAGGCTCTATGCCACCCATGATTTGGAATTGGCAGCCATAGTGTACGATTTGAAGAAGTAGATGCACTACCTCATGGGAAAGAGATTTGAGCTAAGGACAGACCATAACAGTCTGAAATATTTGTTTGATCAACCTACTTTGAATGCTAGGTAGAGTAAATGGTTTGAATTCCTCTGTGAGTATGAATTTGATATCAAACACATCAAAGGAAAGGATAACAAAGTGGTTGACACACTCAACGGGAGAGTGCATGAACTGCATGCTACAACCATTAGCATGTATCAGACGGATCTTAAAGGTAGAATTTTTGAAGCTGCGAATTCGGATTTGCAGTACATGGAATTAGTAAAAAAATTGCAGCAAGGTAAAATGCAGTAGAAGGTTGAGGATTATCAATTGGGAATCAATGGAATCCTTCGATACAGAAACAGAGTCTATTTACCCAATTCTCCAAAATTGAGGAGTGTTATTTTAAAAGAGATGCATAATGTGTCTTACGTAGGACACCCAAGATATTAGAAAACAATTACAACAGTCAAGAGCCAATATTATTGGCCATGCATGAAGAAGGAAATTGTTGAATACATAGCTAAATGCTTAGAATTTCAAAGGATCAAGGCTGAGCATAGGAGTGGAAGTGGGAAGTGGTGACAATGGATTTCATCACGGGATTACCTAGAACAAACAAGCAACATGATTCCATCATGGTGGTGGTGGATAAGCTTACTAAAGCTATCCATTTTATTCCATTGAAAACTACTCACAAGACAGCTAATGTTGTTGATATCTATATGAGGGAAGTAGCACAATTGCATGGCATACCCAAGACAATTGTGTCTAACAAAGACCCGAAATTTACCTCAAATTTTTGGAGAGGGTTATTCAAGGGGTTCAAAACAAACCTGAACTTCAACACAACCTATCATCCTGAGTCTGATGAGAAAACAAAAAGGGTGAACCAAGTGATAGAAGACATGCTAAGGATGTATGTGATGGACAAACCATCTAAATGGGAGGATTATCTACACTTGGTAGAATTTGCTTACAACAATGGGTATCAAGCATCATTGAAGATGAGCCCGTTTGAAGCACTTTATGGCAGAAAGTGCAACACACCAATAAGTTGGGATAACCCAACTGATAGAGCAATAATTGGACTAGAGTTGCTCAAGGAAATGGAAGAGAAAATGTTGAAGATTAAGCAGAATTTGAAGGATGCCCAAGACAGGAAGAAACGTTATGTTGATAAGAACAGAACCCATAGGTATTTTAAAGTGGGTGACCATATTTTCTTGAAAGTAAAAGCCAATAGAAGTTCCCTAAAGCTGGGAAACTATTCCAAGTTGGCAGCCAGATATTGTGGACCATTTGAAATACTAGAAAGGATTGGACCAGTTGCTTATATGCTCGCATTGCCTGCATCCATGAATGTTCATAATGTATTTCATGTCTCATTGCTCAAGAAGTATATACCTGATCCTAATCATGTGATTGATTGGAATGTGCTTCGAGTGGAGAAAGAAGGCGCCTTACAAGTGCATCTGGTGTGCATATTGGACCAGAAGAGCAAGCAGCTCTAGAATCGAGCCATAGGGCTTGTAAAGGTCCAGTGGACCTGGTAGGGTTCTGAGGACGTGACATGGGAGCACGAGGATGCTATGCGGGGAGAGTACCTGCATATTTTTGAAGATTTTGAAAATCTTATTGATGTTGTGTGAATAAGTTGCAATGAGAACAATGAAAAAGTAAGGGGAGGGGATTGTAATACCCCCAAGGACAAGCCCCAGTTGTATTTGTGAATTGTAACATGTTTTGTAGGCTGGTGAGCCAAACAATTATAAGCTGATAGGCTTAAGTGCTTATGAGGTCGGTCAGCCTAGGTGTTAAAGGCCAGGAGCATGTTTTGTACATGTAAATATTCATATTGTCAATATAAAAACATTGTTGCGTGTAGACCGACCACGAAGAAATAATATGGGGGACTAAGCTCCACTAGGTTGGGTAAGGGAGTGGGGGCTAAGAGGCTGGAAATAAGAACTAAGCTTAAGAGCTTAAGTCCAAGAATAATTTATTATTATTCTAAATGTTTATAGAAGGATATGATTATATCCTAAGTTTCTTTGGGAATAGGGAATGACTTCCAAATGGAAAGTAACGTGCTTCATGAGTGACATGTGTCAACTCAGGCACATGCAGTTTTAAGGGGGAATTCTTGTTGTTTGAGGGGAGGACACAAAGTTGGCTCTCACACTCTCACCATTCTGGCCATTCTCTAACCAGTCAGCCACCTTTATCCTATCAAGTTCACTCACGCACCGAGCAAGCATGCAGTCAACCATTTCCACCATTGTTGAAACCATGACCATCACGAACCTCAGTAACTTGCATGCACTAGTATTTTTTTTGAGATGTCTTATGCCTTATCAGAGTTCTTTTGTTTCCTTCGCCCTTGCCCATTTATCTTAGGAGCTGGATAGAAGAAACAGGTTTTCAGGCCTGTGGTTTGCAAAGGAGGGTTGTCAGGCCCATATATTGAAGAGGCAGGTTGTCAGGCCTGGGAGAAACTCTCTCCAGGTGAGAGAGTGTGCTGAGGGAATGAATTCTCCTAAAGGGATTCCTTATAGCTACATAGCTCTGAGAGTTCTTTTCCGGCTTGTTGTTGAAGCCCCGGAAGGGAGGTGGAACAACCGATGAACTGTGTGACAGTCAAGGTGTATACTCCTGGGGTGGGACAGGCATGTGGGGAATGAGAATCTGTGAGCAGTGGGCGTAAGTGGCTCCTGAGAGAATCATTTCTGTTGAACTGTGTGACATTCTTGTTAGCCTTGCCAAGCCTAGGAATCCCTTGCCCGATGGAGTTTAGTTCCAGATCGAGGGTGACCCACTACTGAGAGTGATGACCAGTGTGGTCTAAGGCTGGGACGTTCGTGGAAGGTATGCACGTAGTCGGTGGTCTTCACAATCCAATGATAAGTATCAATTCTATGTTTAATGATGTTTGTTGTGCATGTCTATGATTCTTACAATGTTATCATGTGCTTCCATTGCATGTATGATTTACGGTCAATTTCGCATGAGTTATTATGGTAGTAGTATATTTTATTGCATTTTATTTTATTAGAAATGCATGTAATATATAAGTACTCCGGGATGAACAGTTAACCTACTATCAAAGCTTAGCAGACTATTGGTGGTGTTACATGGACCGACCTGGGTGGCTGGTTCTGCCAAAAAATGGTATTACAGTGAAATTCTTGCGTGGCGTTGCCCTTGTTGTGGTGGTTGGGGATATTACATTAGTCATCTATAGAATTTGTTTGAGGGTTTGAGGGCAAATAGCTATTGGAAACACCACATAAAATATACCAAACGAAATGTCTTAAAATAATTTATCCAATGGTATTGATCTGGTAGCAATTTGAGCACCCTATGAAAAGTTGTGAACTCTGCAGTCCTGCCGCCATCACAAAAAACCCCAAAAAATAGTTGATTTTCAATTAGTGATATCTTCACTGCCGTCACGAAAAACCCCAAAAAATAGTTGATTTTAAATTAGCGATATCTTCACTTCCATAGCTCCGATTTGGACTATTGTTGTTTTGAAATTGCGTGAAATTGTGAGAGGAACTCAGATATGCAATTTGTTTTAAAAAATTCAGCCATGTATGCTACATAAATCACAAAAAACACATGATCTTCTGTTGAAAAAAAACCCTGAAAATTGCAGATTTTAAAATGCAAATAACTTGACTTCTCGGACTCTGTTTTAGATGATTCTGTGTCACAAAGAATAAGGCTTCCTAAGACCACTTGTTGGTATTTGAGAGCTTGAACACAATAATAAATGCAAAAAATATGACAATAAAGACAAATAAATAACTCGAATAACACACTAGAGTTACATGGTAAAACCATGACAATGTGTCAAGGAAGGATGGGTATCTCTTATTATTCAAGATAGGCTTACAATCATGCTTATCCACTATCCCCAATACATCTCTAGGACTTCATAAATTCATATCTATCTTGGAACCATTTACATTGTTACTAGAACTACCGCCATTTATATAAACTTCCACGGGTTTCTTAAACTAACACCACTAAATATTTACATAAGTAAATTTTAGTATTTACAATTTTTTTAAATTTGTTGTCACAATTTAATAGGAAGGTCTTCCACAAAAGTTTTATTCCATAAAATAAGTAGAATTTAAGTTGACCTAATGATTAAGAAGATATATTTCCTTTTTGAAAATCACAAGTTTAAGATTCAAATTATTATTATTATTTAATTAAATATATATGCTAATTAATAAAATAATATTGAAATGGGTTGGATTTGATGCAATAGTTTTATTAAAACATGGAGAAAAATGGCTCATTAAAGTGTGTTCGGTTTGATTTGATGTGACTGTTTATGAGCCTCAGTCCGCTAATACTAGCTATGATAGTTAGCCTCTATCTGTTTCTTGAGGACGATAGAATATATGCTCTTTGAACTATTTTAGAGACGTTTATTTGATTAAGATCAACAGGCAATAGTTAATGTTTGCTTCTTGGATCTACGCAAAACTCAACTCTGACTGTGTGAATTATTAGTAACTATAATTCACACACGGTTAGTAACGGTACCATTTAAATCCAGGTAATTTTCTGCAAAAGTATTTACAACCCTGCAAAAATATTCACAACAAATGGTTATCAATAATCAGCCTGATGCCCAGGCTTTAATGCTGTGGTGGTATTGGATATATTTAGATGTATATATCAAGACAATTTGATGGTATATATACCAGACAATCTGACAGTATATATACGGCAGCAGCAATAAAGCCTGCACAGCAGGCTGGATGGTATATATACCAGACAATCTGACGGTATATATACCGCAGCAGCAATAAAGCCTGCACAGCAGGCTGGACGGTATATATACCAGACAATCTGACGGTATATATACCGCAGCAGCAATAAAGCCTGCGCAGCAGGTTGGTTATTGACCGCCTACAACAAATGATCAGTGATCAAACATTCAATACAGATGCAAATTCACTAAATATCACACTGAGTGGGTTAATTTGGGAGAAATCTTCCCTCCTGAGTTACTTTTTCTACATGTTTTCTGGGGATACAATTTTGAATTTTCTGTCAATATAGAAGTTTGATTAATTTTTTGAGCATATAAGTTGATTTAAAATTGGACAAAACCTTTAAGATAATATTTTGAAATGCATGAATTTTGATCCATGTAAAACTCAAACTACCCCTGAAAAATCTGGCTGAATTCCCACCCATTTTTTTTTTTGTAAAAGAAAGAAGATTGTTCCTAGTTAGCTTACTCCAATATGACACGTTTCAAAAGATTTATAATTAAATTCAATTACTTATAATTGCTAGACCATCATATAAAAATAAATACCGCGTGAGTTGCAAGGGGCCACCGCCATAATATTGCTTTCCGGTTACGCAGGGTTATTGGCTGTTGGTGGAATCACAGTAGTCGCTCTTGTTTATCTGCTCGATATAGCACAAACCTGTCAACCGACAGTCGGAAGGCGAGGATTCAGGCTTCTTTCTGCTCTTAATGGTGAGGCGTTTCTTGAAAACTTTCCATGCAACCTCGTTGGAGATCACGTTCCAGAGGCCGTCGCTTGCCAGATCCGGCAGTTGTCTTCCTCTTTCCTCGCTGTGAAGCTCACCTCCGTTTCTGCGATTACTTATGGCTTCGGATCACCGTCTCCTGCACTTAAACATACACATTGTGCATACGTATCTATTAGTTTGATTCCATAAGCAATGCATGCAGAAAAATGAAAACGAAAAGAATTGGCGATGGTTTGTTTACTTATATCTCAAGGCCGAGACATGGCAATAACTCCCGGGGGGCGGTTGGTCGTTCATGGTTGAAAACTGAAACGGGAAATGGTGTGGAAGTGGAGACATAAGAAAATGGAAATTGACCCCACTGTAGTATTGGAGATATGGAAGTATTGGAGATGGAAGTGGAGACATACGAAAATATAGTATTGGAGATATGGAAGGCCTTGTCGTTTTGGGTTTTTTTTGGGTTGTACGTAAGAATTTTTTTTATGTTTTTTTTTTTAATATATATATTTTTTAAATTTAATTATTGTACAGAATTAATCACTCAAATCTGCATATTCAACAATTTCTTGTTGATTTAGGATAAATATGGTCGAAAAAGGGCCAAAACTTAGAAAGTTCAGGTATTTTTTTAGTTGGAATTAGACCACATAAATTTGTACTAATTAGACAACTCCAGGATTCAGCTAGCTGAAAAACTCCTGGAGTACTCAGAATATACAAAATTAACCACTCAAATCTTTGTTCTAAGTTTTGGAAAGTGCATTTCTAAATGTATAAATGAATTAATCATGCTGCAAACCCCTGGGTATTAGGATTATACAGAATTAACCATTCAAATCTACATATCCAACAATTTCTGACCAGATTTTTTAAGGGCGTTGTCTAACTGTTTTAAGTTTTGACCCTTTTTCTGGAATCAGATCACACAAATCTACACTAAATCACAATTTTATGTTATTTAAATTGCATTTCTGAATATAAATAAATTCAACATAAAAAAAACTTCCCTCACTCTAATCACAAGCAATCACACATTAATAACTAACTACAAATTGCAAGAAAGCTAACATCCTTTCATTTATGAAAACATTTATGACAACCAAAAAGAATATTATATTTTTTTATAAAATCTTGTCCACAAACAGTACATCAAAATGATCAAAAAATTGCCCCCACAAGTGTAGACGGATTGGCAAGCGCCGTGTAAATGGAAGGAAATTTGTAAATGAAGTCTCATATTCGATTCTCACCCAGACTTACTCGTGCGCCATTCTTGCAGTTATAGTGGTAACCGCCAATCTAGCACTTTCAATATGGGATGCGAGTTGCCAGTAAAAAAAAAAAAAAAAAATATCAATAAATTAATCTAGCACTTTCAATATGGGATGCGAGTTGCCAAATGCACTGGTTAGAGGGGCGTGCAGGTAATTTCAAGTGCAGGATCTGCGCAGTCCATCAAAATGCACTGACTAGAGGGGCGTTCTGGTAATTTCAGGTGCAGAATCCGAGCAGGCTATCAAATTGCAAAATAGGACGCCAACCTTACGCTTGAGGTGCAAGAGTTTTTGGCTGGGTTTTCTTGGAAAATTTGTTGAAAATGATAATTATGCCTATGGGTTCTTTACTGAGTGGCATCATTGGAGACCTACGCGCTATGCAGCATTGAATGCTGTGTCCTTTACTGGGTATTATTGGAGACCTGGGGCTATGCAGTATTTTCGAAACCAACTATCTAAATTGCTTTTCAATCCTGCTTGCTAAATTTATCGTTGTTCAAATCCAGTTGGTTTTCCAAACCAACTCTAGATGTGTCGTGTAACCGTGTTATAGTGCCTGGAAGCTTCCACTAACTCCGAACCAACTGTAAGTCTGTATGCATGTCCTGTAAGCGTATTTTAGGGTGCGGAAAACTTCACCAACTCCATTCGACCTGCTCCCTGCTTTCTGTCCTTCCACCTGCTATCCTCTTTGTTAACTGTCTCGTGCTCTTTCTTTCTTTCTGACCCGGTAAGCTCACCTGACAGATTATTTATGCCTAATTCCCTGTAACATCAATCTAGCAGAAATTCACGGGGAGCGGACCTCTACTATATTCTCTCGAGCGGGGATAGTGCATTGAACTATGCATGTTTACTTGGATTCTCCTCTCCATCTCTATTTTTTTTATCTATATTTTCCTCTCCTTTGACTCGTGTTCATGTAGTGCATTGAACTATTCATATTTATTTTCATATCTTGAATCACAATGATTTTACATTTTTTTTCCAGATGAGAAATTAACTTGTTGGGAACTCACCCCGATACTTCCCTACATAGTGGATAATATGGGAGTGGAAAAGCAGCAGCCCCAGGAACTCATAGCTAGGCTTGAACCTGTGACCTCTCCCCAAAACTGGGAGAGCATGCGCACATCTTACCAACTAAGCTATCACAATGACTTTACATGCATCTCCCATATTGATACCCTGATGGTTGCACTCGTGCTTCCATTCCCATTTGAATGAATGGAAGATGTGTTAACCATTTCACCACCACAAGTGGAGCGACATGATTCAACACAAGCAACAGCCATTTGTTTCACCACTGGATTCGGTTTCTCGAGTTTCATAACGAGTTGCCCGGTTGTTTCTCTCATTGTCCAATGTTTCCCGTATTTCCAAAAGGGCACTTCTTAGAGGAACTCTACGAATGAAGAANCAACACAAGCAACAGCCATTTGTTTCACCACTGGATTCGGTTTCTCGAGTTTCATAACGAGTTGCCCGGTTGTTTCTCTCATTGTCCAATGTTTCCCGTATTTCCAAAAGGGCACTTCTTAGAGGAACTCTACGAATGAAGAATAAGACAACAACTCGGGTTAATTGAAAGTTGTTTACTGTTAAATTGATTCTAAGACTTGGACCTGCTTATTTTAATCAACTCCAATAATGATTCCTTCAACGACTGGTACTAGATGCTGCCAGAAACTCTAAATCGAGGAGGGGACAGTCTTTTCAGCAATATTTTCACATCTACCTCTGCACCTCTCATAATGATTCCTTCAACAACCTACCAGAAACTCTAAATCGAGGAGGGCCCAGTCTTTTCAGCAATCTTTTCACGTCTAACTCTGCACCTCTGCAAGCAAATAAGCCCATACAGTAATCACAGCATCTAAGGGACCTCAATCCCCCTAAACTCCAGATTGTAGATCAATGGCTCAGACGTCAATTCCTGTTGACAAACATAGACATAGGCGTGAAATTCAAACCCAACTTGCCCGCCGAAGTTCATCTCCAAACAGAAACCTAGTGTTCAAAACCTGATCCACAACTTTTAATCTAGTTTTTTCATCTTTTGCACCTGTAGTCCTTGCTCTCACCTATAAACCTGGTAGGCATTAATCTATAATCTGTTATTAAACCAAGTAGGCATTAATCTATAATCTGTTATTAATCAGTGGAAAGAGGCCAATTGGTTCCACATCCAGAGAAAACTCTTACAAGTGGTTTTGTATGCTTTGGAGATGGAGAGACCAGTGGGCTCGACCATCAACAAATTGTTGGTCTTGTTTTTGTTGGTGCTCTGACCTTATGCCATTTTGCTCCACTCAGAGTTTTATTGACAAATATATGTTGGCCTTTTGGTTGGACAAATGTTGGATGAGTGAGTGGTAATTAAATTTGAGTAATTCTTACAAGGTTGTTGGTCTTTAGGTTGGATGAGTAGGTGGTAATTAAATTAGAGTAAGTCTTCCAAGATTGTTTGGAAAATTCCTTTAATAAATGTTTTATTTATTTATTTTTTCTATTTTTAATCTCTATGCTTTATAAAAACATTTAAACTAGCACAGTCACATAATTGTGGCTGATCAATGCCAAAGGTTGATAGATGAAAAGAATCTTTAAAATAATATATTAAATTTTATTATTGATTAACAAATAAATGGTTGAGCTTCATTTTTCTGGTGTTAATATTTTAATTTCTGTTAATCACTTAGGTGGCAATCAGTGAGCTATCAAAGTAATTTTTAAATATGATTAGGTAATAGCTAGGAAGTTAATGATTGAAATCACAGCCATTTATTTTGTGTGACTACTAAGAATATTCCAGCCATATTTAATCATGTCCATAGAAAACTTATTAAGCACTAAACCCCTATTAAATCTGCTCATTGTCAATAGGTATACGCCTTTCGGCCTAATTACTCTCCAACCATTTTAGTTTCCATAGCCTATCACTAATTATCTATTGTTTGAGATTTTTTTTTAATAAATGTCTCTTTTTTAATATTTTTTTCCCTATTTTTCAATATTTATGTGTTCTAAAAACATTTAAATTACTTTCCAAGTATTTTTAGTTTCTATTGCCTATAACTAATTAAACATTTAAATTAATATCTAAGTATTTTAGTTTCTATTGACTATACCTAATTATGTATTACGCTGTTTCCATTAAAATTATTTCAACTTTAAATTAAGTATTATTTTTAGTTTCTATAACCTATCACTAATTTTGCATTAGGGTTCTTTTTCCCCCTATTTTTCAATATTTATGTGTTCTAAAAACATTTAAATTACTTTCCAAGTATTTTTAATTTCTATTGCCTATGACTAATTATGTATTAGGTTGTTTCCATTTAACTTATTTCAACTTTAAATTAAGTATCATTTTTAGTTTCTATAACCTATCACTAATTTTGCATTAGGGTTCAACTTTAAATTAAGTATCAACTATCAACATTAGGATTTTGGTATCTTTTAATTAAGTATATAAGTTATCTTAATATCTTCATTCATATAAACAACTTATGAAATGTGTAATGTGTATGAGGGTAGTGATTACCATCCTCATTTACATTGTCTTTTAACAGTTAATGCTTTTATGTAAGGAATTTAACATAGATCAACAAAGTGAATATTTTGCAAATAACATTAATGACTATGGCATGTTTATTTTGCAAAATATCAATTAGGTTTAGTTTGGATGATTGGGAGATCCAT
>SNQJ01S0007767.1:21268-74493 GCA_010110895.2 Picea sitchensis | reverse complement strand
ATGTAAGGTATTTAATATAGATCAACAAAGTGAATATTTTGCAAATAACATTAATGACTATGGCATGTTTATTTTGCAAAATATCAATTAGGTTTAGTTTGGATGATTGGGAGATCCATTTATAATGTAAATATCTCTATCTTGTTTTCACTATGCGATGTGTCTCCTACCTTTTGATATAACAAAACATGTGATAGATAAAAGTGTTAGAAAAATAGGTGTGCTCATTTTACCATAGACAATATAGCAATATTGTCACCCAACCATAGGCACAAAGGCCACCCCCGAGCACCTTAACCTTAACAAACAGAATAATTCTATAAGCAATCCAATAGCCAACCAAGGTAGCGCATCTTTCTCCAAGGCTAGCACACCAAGCAAGAATAACCAAAGACCAAGTAGAAAGTCCAACCCATAACCAAGAGAAATTCCAAGCCAAAACCGAAACAACTGCAGTTCCTCTCCAAACGTGTGCACCATTGGTCGTATGCAGTTGTGAGAGTGTGTGTAACAAATGAGCTATAGCACCCTCTATTTATACTTCTATATCTCACTTGACTGGGCCGACTTCTCTTTTGGCGTAATTACTCTCCAACCATTTTAGTTTCCATAGCCTATCACTAATTATCTATTGTTTGAGATTTTTTTTTAATAAATGTCTCTTTTTTAATATATTTTTTTCCCTATTTTTCAATATTTATGTGTTCTAAAAACATTTAAATTATTTTTCAAGTATTTTTAGTTTCTATTACCTATAACTAATTAAACATTTAAATTAATATCTAAGTATTTTTAGTTTCTATTGACTATAACTAATTATGTATTAGGCTGTTTCCATTAAAATTATTTCAACTTTAAATTAATTATTATTTTTAGTTTCTATAACCTATCACTAATTTTGCATTAGGGTTCTTTTTTCCCCCTATTTTTCAATATTTATGTGTTCTAAAAACATTTAAATTACTCTCCAAGTATTTTTAGTTTCTATTCCCTATAACTAATTATGTATTATGTATTAGGTTGTTTCCATTTAACTTATTTCAACTTTAAATTAAGTATCATTTTTAGTTTCTATAACCTATCACTAATTTTGCATTAGTGTTCAACTTTAAATTAAGTATCAACTATCAACATTCCATTTATTGTGTTGGGATTTTGGTATATTTTAATTAAGTATATAAGTTATCTTAATATCTTCATTCATATAAACAACTTATGAAATGTGTAATGTGTATGGGGTAGTGATTACCATCCTCATTTACATGTCTTTTAACAGTTAATGCTTTTATGTAAGGAATTTAACATAGATCAACAAAGTGAATATTTTGCAAATAACATTAATGACTATGGCATGTTTATTTTGCAAAATATCAATTAGGTTTAGTTTGGATGATTGGGAGATCCATTTATAATGTAAATATCTCTATCTTTTCTTCACTATGCGATGTGTCTCCTACCTTTTGATATAACAAAACATGTGATAGATAAAAGTGTTAGAAAAATAGGTGTGCTCGTTTTACCATAGACAATATATCAATATTGTCACCCAACCATAGACACAAAGGCCACCCCCGAGCACCTTAACCTTAACAAACAGAATAATTCTATAAGCAATCCAATAGCCAACCAAGGTAGCGCACCTTTCTCCAAGGCTAGCACACCAAGCAAGAATAACCAAAGACCAAGTAGAAAGTCCAAACCATAACCAAGAGAAATTCCAAGCCAAAACCGAAATGCCAGTTGCAGCAGCTGCAGTTCCTCTCCAAACATGTGCACCATTGGTCGTATGTAGTTGTGAGAGTGTGTGTAACAAATGACCTATAACACCCTCTATTTATACTATTATATCTCACTTGACTAGGCCGACTTCTCTTTCTGGAGGTTAATAACTAAATATTAAATATTCTCTTGAGTCCACTTGTTTCCTAGGGTTATTGTCCAACGTTTTAGGGTTTCTCTTGCTTCTCGGAATATTCTAGTCTTGTCAGAGGTTACACATGGAGGTTAATACCTCTCGTAGCTATCATAATATCAACACTCCCTCCTAGCTAGGGAGGTATTAAAGGAAATGGTTTTGAGCACAAACAAACCATTCAACCGGTAGCATCATCATAGCCATACAAGATATCTAATGATCAAAACATGAGCACCATCATCACTATCAATATCATTTGATAGCATCAACTGCATCATCTCTCGAAGCCATACTTTATTTGGGTAATCGGGCATGATGTTGAATAAGTCACTCACTTCACAGAGTGATACAAGAACCATTCTTTTAATTTAGACATATGTCGTAGAAGAATAATTGTTCCAACAGATGCTAGAAGCCATGATATGGGATACAAGGACTATTCTTCTAATCCGAGCATACGTCCTAGAAGAATGACTGTCCTGGACCATTTTCCACAGGGAGAATGTATGTCCATTAGCATATTGACTATCCGTCTAGTTGGTAATCATCTCCAACACTAGTGATAGTCTCCATGTCAATCAAAACAATGTCATTCAATAGAACACAATTGTGTCTATCCATAGTGGTACACAACTACTATCTAGTGGTACACAAGCACACCTAGTAGCACACATCTACTAACCAGTGACAACATAGTCACAATCAGTGGAATACATCCACCATAGTGGCATACAACTATTGTCCAGAGACATACATTCTCCACAACAATGTTATCGTCTGATATCAACCTGCATAACAATATCATGATACAAATTGAGTCATCTGGGTCATTCTTCCATTCACATCTATGAGATCTGGAAGAGAATCTGCCCTCAGAAAGTAAAACATCAGCCATGGTCTATTTGGACTATTCTTCCACAGTATAGAAGAACAATTGTCCCTGATTTCTGAGCCTGGACCATTCACCTAACTGGGCCATTCCTCTAGCACTAATCATAGTGCAACCTAGAGAGAATGACTTCGCCCTAGGGAATGTATGTCCCTGATTACTGAACCTAGACCATTCAACTAACCGGTCCATTCCTTCGGCACTAATCACAGTGAAACCTGGAGAGAATGAGTCTGCGCTAGGGAATGACTATCTGGACCATTTCCTATGGAAATGACTGTCCTATACCAACCTCCAAAACAGATCATTCTTCGAAAATGCTCACAATTGTGAACTTCGAAGGGACAAATGCTCGATGAGGCGGACCATTCTACTTTACCACTACTTAGAGTGACTGCCAAGAAGAATGATTGTACTAGACCATTCCTCCACACTGGCCATAAGGAGAATCAATGTATATGGTACATGACCAATCTATCATATCATTTTCATTACGAAGATGAATATCTGATCTGGACCATTTTCCAAACTGGAAAATGCCTATCCATAAGAAATCTCAAACCACTTTCCAAACTAGAAAGGAACTGCCCATTTTCCGAAATGGAAAATGACTATCCATAAATCAATAATATATCAGTGCTGCCTCCCAACCTGGGAGTAATCACTTCCTTTTCCAATAAGGAAGTTGTCTCCCCACCTTGTGGAGATATATTAGAGATATACTGGAGAACTACTTCTCTCTTCTGGACTTTATCACGAAGAATATAATGCTTGATCTCAATGTACTTAGGCATGTCATGGAACATCGGTTTTTCTGAAATCTTCACATGGCTATGATTATTACAATATATCATGGTCGAATTTAGCATCTGATCAGACGGTCTAGAAACAAACTTACAGAGCCACATTGTTTCTGTACAAGCATCACAAGCTACAATATACTCTACTTCTGTAGTGTTGAGTGCAATAGACTTCTATTTCCTACTAGCCCATGACATTGTGGCAAAGCTCAAACTGAAACATATCCAAGTAGCACTTATTCTGTCATAGGAAGTTCTCGCCATGCTTATGCTAAATATGAGATACTCTGCATCAAGTTGCTTGAATCCATACAAGGTATTTTTCCATTTGCCTATATGGGTATCTTTCTAGTATACCTCAAAACCTTGAGATTTCTCTACATAAGCTTCTTTCTCAATTTTCTTTATTGGGAAGAATAGTCTTTTACATGTAAAATTCAATCCATGGATACTGCAAGAGGTATATCCAGTTTACTGGAACAAGTTGTTGTCATAGTTTTCTCCTTCCTTCTGGAAGAACCTCTAGTTCTGAATCTCGCAATGCTTTCCATTCATAGGTATTTTTCACATTTTCTTACATACACTATTCTTCATCACAACTTCCATTTTTTTTGCTTGATTGCTTCTAGTGGGTTCAAACCAAGTTGGTAGTCTTATGATTCTCAGTATAATAACTGGTTGTTCTGGATTTTCTGTCTTTCTTGGAATCTTCATGTTCTTCCTCACGTTCCTCCTTATCTTTTGGGTCCATTGAGTCTTCTATAGATTCCATGCCCTTTCTTCTTGAAGATTCCAACTTCTTCCATTCATCATAGGAACATCAATGTAGATGGAAAACCAAGGATACTTAAGGCTTTGTTTCAAAGAAAACTTCTTCTAGAGTCAAAATGAGCATGGGTTTCTTATCATGGGTGATACTTTCAATGGGGAACATGGATAGATACTTTATAATCTTCACAGATTCTTCAATGGATCATATCATTTAGGATTAGTTCCCTCCTAATCCTGGCTTCATGCACGACTACATGCTCTTCTTTTGGAATTTATTCAATAGCTTGTAGTTGATCTCTTAACTGATAGATTCTTACAAAGTATGATGTTATGTTGTCATCGTCATTCATTTTCATGTCACGAAACTCATTCTTCATACTCATTACTTGTCCAATGTTTCTGACTGAGAAGAGGTTAGTTAGGGCATCGTACATCTTCTTATATGAGTCAAGATGAGAGATGTAGGGTATCAAGTGGTCTTTTACAAAGTCCACTATGATACTCATAGAATTGATGTCATTGTCCTTGAACTTCTCCATAACTGCAATGTTTTGAGGTTTCTTCTCCTTTCTTGCTTCAAACTGTGGTTCCATGATCTTGCCTTTCACGATATCCAACACTTTATTCTTGGCAAGGATGTGGTTAATCCTTGTCTTCCATGCCCTGAAGTTAGAAGCCCCTTCTAACTTGTTTTTTGACTTCATAGAGTAGGTCATGAATGCTTTGACTTTGACCAAAAACTCAAACTTGATGTCTTGTCTTGTTGAGAGCACCAAGAGGTGCACTAGGCTAGTGCACACTAGGATATCTAGGAATTAGGTCAAGCTCTTCACTTAAGGTGCCTTAAAAAGAGGGTTCGTGTTTCATTGCTACAACAAAACTTTGACTACAACTGCAACTGTAACTGAGCAAATCATCCCAATATATATTCCAGTAGTTAGACTGTCCGAAGATAGTATGGGCCCATAACCTAATAGAAAAATAGGTGTGCTCATTTCACCATAGACAATATAGCAATATTGTCACCCAACCATAGGCACAAAGGCCACCCCCGAGCACCTTAACCTTGATAGATAGAATCATTCTGGAAGCAATCCAATAGCCAACCAAGGTAGTGCACCAAGCAAGAATAACCAAAGACGAAGTAGAAAGTCCAAACCATAACCAAGAGAAATTCCAAGCGAAAACCAAAATGCCAGTTGCAACCCCATTTCCTCTCCAAACTCGCGCACCACTGGTCTTATGCAGTTGTGAGAGTGTGTGTAACAAATGAGCTCTAGCACCCTCTATTTATACTAGTCTATCTCACTTGATTGGGCTGACTTCTCTTTCTAGAGGCTAATAACTGGATATTAAATATTCTCTTGAGCCGACTTGTCTCCTAGGGTTATTATCCAACGTTTTAGGGTTTCTCTTCCTTCCCGTAATATTCTAGTCTTGTTAGAGGTTACACGTGGAGGTTAATACCTCCCGCAGCTACCATAATATCAACAAAAAGGAGTGGACATTATCCAGTTTAGATTTAAGAAAATTTAGATTATAAAATAATGTATGCTTCAGGAATAACAATGTGATGGTGAATCTATTGGAGCATGTTCTTGCAAAGGAGGCACATGTATATATGTGGAACATGTGATCAACTTCGAAGATATTAGATTAATTATTTCAATTTATCAAAAGTTCATGGAGAGTTTATTAGAATCGAAGAACTTAGAATGGTAGGAAAAGAGAGATATAGCAAATTACAATGGATTTAATTATAAGGTTTTATTAGTCCTTGCTCTTCAGGCTGCAGGGACTATTAGTAAACAGTTTGGCGTTGTTTTATTATTTATGCACTGAAACCAACGCAACACAGACCATTTTAACCAAAGTTTTGAGAGCTTTATACAATTCCCCAACTCAACTTTGATTTTTTATCCTAACTTTTTAGTTTGAGGTATTATTTGGCCTCATATCGAGGCAAGGGACCATTTATGAAAAATATTTCATTTGAAACTTAGGAAATGATGACTACATTAAGGTGTACATATTTTGAGGTGAACTAATATTATCTCGAGAGACAGAATTAGATCATTAACATTTTTTTTAACACACTTTTTGCATATCTCATCCTTTAGTCCTTTAGCATGGCATACTTACTGTGTCAAGTAGATCTTTGGACAACTATCAAAGATCATCCTTTTGAGTGGCATGTGGCTTCACCATTTATCACTCAATGAAGAATATCATTGTCCATCCACGACAAGGAAAAGATTGTCTAGCAGAGGTTTTTGCGGACGCCCCTATTAAAATAGCCCAAAAATCTGTTTATAGTGGAGGATACTAGTGGAGGCGAGCGGGCAGATGTTTTAGCAGATGTTTTTGTACGTTGTGTTTATAAATATATAACGAAACGATGCATTTTATACAACCGATGCATTGGTTCCCACAAAACTAATCCACCGTAGTAGGGTTATTTCAAATAAAAAAATACTCAGGTGCACTACAAAAATAATGACGTACCTGGGCACACAATTGATCTTAAAAATTGTACATCGTGGAAATGTTGTTTTTAATTTTTTTATATATGACGGTGTGCTACTTAAACAATTGCACCAGTGTGGATGGTTTCTCCCAAAAAATGGTGCACCGTGTTAAGGTTTTCGAAAAAAATACTCTAGTGCGCTATGTAAATAATGGCGCACTAGTGCGGCTAGTTATTTAGCACACCGTAAAAGGGTTTAATTAAAAAAAACTACCAGCCATATTCTTAATCATGCAGAGACATCAGTTGAGAGAGAAGCATCAACAAAAACAACAAAGGGTTGACTTGTACAATGTTGTACGAGATTGGGAGGCAAGGGAGAGAGAGAGGGATTTGTTTCCTGGGCGTTTCTGTGAATTTTTTTGTCTGCATTTCAGTTGTAAATACTTGAGTCTAAAGTATTGGCATTTCAGCTATAAATACTTGAGTCTAAAGTATGGGTAGTATCTCAAAATTCTAATCTATAATCATTTGAAGCATGTTGTAGACTCAAGTATTTGGTGAACTCCCAACTAACGGGTTGTCTAGAAAAATTCTAATCTATATTAGTTGCTAATTCACAATTGTGTGTGATTATGATGACAATTTGACTTCTTATGACCATGATATCCATGATGGGAATCTTTCTCCATGGGTGCCTACTATCGTCTAGATCACCCTTCCCATATTTCCATCATGATTTCCAATGATTATAACCTTATGTGATCTCGCTCTCAATTATCATAACCAGCTTGCATGATTGTCAATGATCATAACCTGCGTGATCTCGTCGTCAATGATCATAACTTACGTGATCTCGTCGTCAATGATAATAAACTATGTGATCTTTATGTTAATGACCATAACCTATGTGATCTCGTCGTCAATGATCATAACTTGCGTGATCTCATCATCAATGATCATAACCTTGATCTTATCATCAATGATCATAACAGTCTCTCAAAATCCTAAACTATAATAATTTCCCATTTATAATATAGTTGGTATTTCACCAAATCCTTGAGTCTACAACATGCTTAGTCTCGCAAAATTATAATCTATATTACTGGAAAATAAAAATTTCGATAACTTTTAAAGCATAATGGTGTGTAAATTTAAAATACATCGCATCAGTGCATCTATAACACTCCAACACACTGGGGCATTGCATTAATAACCGCACTGTGACATGATTAAATAAAACGAATACGCACCATCGTAGGATTATTTCAAAAAATATAATCTGGTGCGCTCCGTGGTATACTAACGCACTGGTCAGCACACATGCTCTAAATGGACACCGTGATAGGGTTATTTTAAAAAAAATATAATCCAATGCGCTTATTAAAACCAGACGTACCAGTGTCGCTAATAATAGGGCACATCGTGACATGGTTAAATAAAAACATTTATGCACCATTGTAGGATTATTTCAAAAAACAATATGCTGGTGCGCTCCATAGTATACTGACGCACTGGGGTGCACCATTGCTCCAAAGGGAGCACAGTGTTAGGGTTATTATTTTAAAAAATAATCGGTGCCCTATGTAAAACCAAATGCATCGGTGCATCGGATAATCGACCAGACCATGACAGGGTTAAATAAAAAAATTACGCACCATTGTAGGATTTTATTCAAAAAATATATACGTCGGTGGGCTCCATATTAACCCGATGCACTGGTGCGCACCCGTGATCTAAAAGGGTGCACCATGTTTGGGTTATTTGTGAAAAATATTATCCGGTGCGCTACGTAAATATTTTATCATCGGTGTGTTTAGTTATCGAGCGCACTAGAATATGGTTTAATAAAAAAAAATTACCGGCCGTAAAATTCATTTTTACTATTTTCAGTGTTGTAGAGCTCAAAAGCACTGGTACAACTTTTGCTTCTCTGAAGCGCCCTGTCGTCGGTGCTTCCCTTGCTTTCCTTCCTTCAGTCTGTTTCTATGTTCGTGGATTTCGAATTTTGTCAAATGGTGGGCAAATTTGGTTTTTTTGACTACGCGCAAACCATGCCTCCTCGACGACAAAATGTCCAGGTAATGTCTTTGTTTCTTTATAACTTAAGTTTTCGGTAGATTAAATTTAAAATTGAGGTAATTTTTCACTTTTTTTTTTCTACGCAGTGCGTTCGAGACGTTTGTCTTGCACCACGATCAATGCACCCTATAATTTATAGGGCACACTGCAACATAATGTTAAATTCTTTGATGGTTCTTAGGTAAAAAGGAACGCACCAGCGCATTCATTTATTGACGCACCATGTAAAATTATATAGCTATTTGGTGGTACTTCTCAGTAACTCTAACGCATCAGTCCATTATGGTACATGACGCATCGCATGAATCAGATATATTATTTTTTTGGTGCATTAGTAAGCATGTGCATCGGTGCGTTCATGTTTACAAACTCATCGCTATAAAAATTGGCATTTTGTCGCAACGCACCCTGTAAATTCTCTATGTGCATCGCGAGCGGTGCCAACCAAACGACTTGAACGCACCACTCACAACAATTAGATAAAAAAATTCAAAGTTTCATACTCGTCAATTTTAAAAAAAAATGGTGGGTCGGTGTGTCGTCATTACTTAAACGCATCGGTGCATATAAGGAATGTATATGCACCGCCTTAACTAATTTTTAAAAAATTGTTTTACAGTGAGTTAGGATTTTAATTTGTTTTTATTTTAAGCGGTGTGTAGGGTAATCTTAACGCACCTGTGGGCCGGTGCGTAAATTTTAAAAAATTGGTGGGGTGGTGCATCTCTGTTACTTAAATGCACCGGGGAATATAAGGAATGTATATGCACTGTATTAACTATTTTTTTTTAAATGTTTTACGGTGCGTTAGGATTTTAATTTGTTTTAGTTTAAGCAGTGTGTAGCATAACTATAACGCATCGGTGCGTGGGTTTACCTAACTGCACTGGTGTGGTATGTAAATGTGGATGAACCTACACAGATAAGATCTAGCTAGCAAGAATACATACACAGTTTGCAGAGAAAAGAGAAAATATGGAAACGAGAGAGTGAGAATCAAGAATTTGCATTAACCAAAAATGAATGAATGATCATTTACACATGATATACTATGTATAACTCAACTAATGCACACTACAAGAGAATCCAATGCACCGTAGTGGTGGTCTAGAGTGATCTGGACACACATTGATAGTTACGGGAGTTAACTGCCACCTAGTATGAGTTAACTAGTTTCTTAGTCTTCAATTAACTGACTGAAACAAAGTGAAGTGAGGAAGAGATCAAGGAATAATGAGTAATACGCTATTCTGGTGATAATCCAAGGACAATGTGTATTATCAAGTGATTATCCCAATGTAGCATGGTGATGAAACCAATGTGGCATTAAGACTCCACTCAACTAATCAAACTGAAGTGTGAACTGAAGAGAATATTCTCCTAGAATGTAGGAAAAGGAAAATTATCCCTAAACTATAGGAGACTAAATAATGACTAATAAACATAGGGAAATCCTTAGGAAAAATAAATCCTATGTGTGTGTGAAGTATTTCCAACACCCCCCTTGAACATCACTATGGTGAAAATAAAGAGTGGGTCCCGACAATGAGGCCATGTTAGGTACCCGAAAAAAAAAAGATACACTGAAATAAACAAGGAAAGAGGGAAAACCTCATGGGAAAATGCCCCCCTCAAAGTACAATGTATGTAAAAATAAGAACTGACAGTTGCTAAGCAACTGTGTCCTTCACTCCAGGATGACTGCGCAAAGAATGGAACTTCTGCTTAGTGAAGGTCTTGGTGAAGATGTTTGTAGTCTATTTTGTTGAAAGACAGAACTGTAGGTTGATGATCCCTCATGTACTAAGTCCTGGATGTAGTGTATGTGGATCTTAATGTGCTTCAGCCATTTCCTCTAAAATGGATCTCTGCATAACTTCAGAGTGCTTTAGTTGTCACACCAAATGATGATCGACAGATGAAACTGAATTCCCAACTCAATGAGAAAATGTTGTAGCCATATAGCCTAAATGGTTATGTTAACTACCCCTCTGTACTCTTCCTCAACTGAAGATAGAGAAATAGAAGCCTACTTCTTTATCGACCAATAGATGGGCCCGGAACCCAAACTGAGTGAGTAACCAGATGTGGACTTGCGATCAATGCTATCATCAACCCAGTCAGAATTAGTGAACCCGATGAGGTCAAATGTAGAGTTTGTTGCATAGTGAATCCCAAAGGTGATGGTGCCACGTACGTATCGAAGGATACTCTTTGCAGGGTTCTAATGTAGCTCATGCGGCTCTTGCATGAACCTGGAGACTACTCCAACTGCATAGGAGAGGTCTGGTCTAGAGTGTGTGAGATATAACAAGCTCTCCACTAGCTGTCTCTACAGTATGATGTCCATCAGTGGAGTTTTCCCACCATCCTCAAGTTTGACTCCTGATAGGAAGGGAGTCGGGGAAGACTTGCAGTTTGTCATGTGAAATATCTCGAGGAGATATCGTGCATACTTGGTCTGAGACAGTTTGATTCCTGATGCATCTTGATTGGTCTCAAGACTAAGGAAGAAATGTAACAGACCCATGTCTTTCATCATGAACTTGTCATGCAAAATCCTCTTGACTGCAACAATTGTTGAAGTCGAGCAATAGGTGATCAACAAATCCTCAACATACAAAACTAGAATTAGAAGTGAATCAGTCGTCCTAAGCATGTAAACATTTGGGTCTAACTTAAAACGTACAAATTTTTGTGATAGCAGGTAGGATTCCATCTTGGCATACCATTCCCTCGGGGCCTACTTGTGGCCATAAAGAGACTTGTTCAGTCGACATACCAAAGATGAATTCTGCATGAAGCCTTGGGGGTGCTCCATGTAGATCTCCATGAAAAAATGCATTCTTCATGTCCATATGATGGACTTCCTATCCCTTTCTTCTCGCAATAGAAAGTTTCAAACGTATGGAATCCATGTTCACTACTAGAGAGAAGGTATTGTCATAGTCAATGTTGTGCACTTGTTGAAAGCCTTTGGAAACTAGTCTGGCTTTGTACCTTCTAACTTGTCCATCCGCTTCACTCTTAATCCTATAGACTCCTCTACACCTGTCAAGTTTCCTTCCTGAAGGAAGGGGAACCAAATCCCAAGTCTGATTCTTGAGGAGGGAGTTGTACTCCTCTTGCATGGCATATTCCCAAAATGGATTCTCAGAATCCTCACCATACGACTATGGATCTGAAGACTGAATCAATAAAATATGTTTGGGTGGCATCATTTCAGTGGCAGTGAGTGCAAGAGGAGGATCCTTGAAATCGGATCGATTCCTCCTGGTATTAGTTGGATCCCCAACAAGATCTCCTGCATCTTGAAGATTAGTCTTGTCCCACTTGGGCCTCGACTCTGGCTCTGCATCTGCATCTGCATGAACCGAATCTACATCTGACTATATTGAATCTGTATTTGAATCATTTGAATCCTATGAATCAGAACTCTCATCTGAAGAAGAGTCGTCATGTGCATGTTCATCATCTCTCACACAGGTGGAAGAACAAAAGTGTCTACATGTGGCTGCTAAGGTACATGCGAGATACTTTCCTCAAATTGGACACTATGCTCAATGATGAGTCGGTCTGTGAATATATAAATGAGTTTTTATCCCTTCACACCATCGGGGTATCCAACAAAAATACACTATGTACTCTATGGATCAAGTGTCTTCCTCTTCTTAGAGGGAATCTCGTCCCATGCACGAGAACCGAATATACGGAAGTGGGTCCCTTCCAGTTTGAGGCCGCTCCAAGCCTCGAAGGGGGTTTTATCCTTGACAGATCTATGGGGAGATCTATTTTGGATGCAGGTTGCACAATTAAGTGATTCAACCCAAAATATCTGTGTAAGTGACTTTGCATGCAACATGCACGATGCCATCTCTTTCAGGGATCTATTTTCTGCTCAGCCACTCTGTTTTGCTGCAGAGTATAATGAACTGTGTGCTGCAACTAAATCTAGGCCGGAAGACAAAGATTATGTTTCTCATGGTTGACATACTCCCCCCCATTATCTGTTAGAAGGACTTTAATATTCTTTCCTTATTATGGCTCAACAAGGGCTTTGAAATCTTTGAGGTGTTGAAAGACCTCAGATTTTTGCCTGAGAAAGAAAGTCCATGTGAAGCATGAGAAATCATCAACAAAAATTAGCACATACCTTGCTTTACTGATTGGTGGACGTGAGAAAGGGCCCATGAGGTCACTATGGATCAGATCCAAAGGAAATGAAGCCTTCTGAGTCTTTCCTTTGTCGAATTTATCTTGAGGGTGTTTTCCAAGAACACATGCCTCACAAATTCTTTCGGAGAAGTGGATGTCAAGTATACCATCAACCATTCCCTACTTTCTAAGCTATTGCATATATCTAAAATTTAAATGCATGAACCTTTCGTGCCATATCCTACTGCTTTCATTAGTTTGGGTAAGTAGTAATGCAGAATCTAGTTCAATAAATTTAGAAAAAGTGGAGTCTGGATTGATGATTTGGCTTACTAGTAGCAACTTTGGAATTGGTTTGCATGTCATAGATATCCACAACATCAGGTGTGAATATTACTCTCTTTCCGGTGCCAGAGTTTGTCATCTGATACATGGAGAGAAGATTGATGGATAGTTTGGGAACATGTAGCACATTCTCAAAGCTTTTGTTTGTGAGTTCAATTCTCCCTTTTCCAGTGACCTCGACCTGAGATTTTTCCCCCATCATAATAACAGGACCTTTGCATGCATCCAATGAAGAGTAGATTTTTTTTGTGGCTACCATGTGGTGTGATTCTCCTAAATCTACAATCCAAGAATTGAGAGAGGAGTTGATAGAAATCAAAGCATGGATAGAATCACCTTTCTTGGGATTTTGATATTTTGGCTTCTTCTTGGCACCCTTGAGGATGCGCTCTCCAAGGTTGTTTTATTGAAGTTGTTAGCACCATGATTTTCATGGCTAAGGTTAGAGGTTTGTCAACAATATGCAAAGTCATGCCTGTCATCACCCATGTTTTTTTTATGCCTGGCATCATCTAACATCTCCAAGGGCCATTTTCAAAAGAAATCTTATCATTTATTTATTCCCATTTCAAGTTGCAACTGCATGCTGCAAAATTCATTGTGCACTGCAAAATTCACTGCGCACCGCGCAGAGGATGATGTTGTGCAGAGGAAGTTGTCGCGCAGAGAATGTTGTCATGAAGATGATGTTGTCACGCAGAGGATGTTGTTGTGCAAAGAAGATAGGATGTTGTCTTGCAGTGGATTTCGTCGCGCATAGGATGATGTCGCACAAAGAAGGTTGTCACACATAGGATGTTGTTGTTGATTAAGTTTGGTTGTCATTGATGTCAACCCTTGAAGAAATCCCCGCAGCACAAAGGTTTGGGTAATGGACCCAATATTTTTTGATGTAAATATGACTCATTATTTTCTTATCATGGTTGATAAGAAGTAAAGATAGATGAACTCCAAAGTGGTCCCCTTATGGTGAAATCCCTCATGGGAAGATGCTTTGCGGAGTAATAGAACCCATGCTTAATTGTGGAATAATGAGATGAAGGATAATGAATTTATTAGTTAAACTATCCTAGATGGATAGCTCTTGCCATTCCATTTCCGGTGGTATGTGGAACGTCACGTAACTCCTCACGGTTAGAGAGTTATGGCCATGAGAAGTTGGAGACCCCAAGTTTGGGTAATGGACCCAAGCTTGTTTGATGGATAACGGTATGAGTTATGATATATTTTCAGGTCATGAAGATGATGTTGTCACCAGAGGATGTTGTTGTGCAAAGAAGATAGGATGTTGTCTTGCAGTGGATTTGCCAAGATAGGATGATGTCGCACAAAGAAGGCTTTGTCACACATAGGATGTTGTTGTTGATTAAGTCATTGTCATTGATGTCAACCCTTGAAGAAATCCTCAAGACAAAGGTTTGGGTAATGGAATCAATATTTTTTGATGTAAATATGACTCATTATTTTCTTTAACATGGCTGGATAAGAAGTAAAGATAGATTAACTCAAAGGGTCCCCTTATGGTGAAATCCCTCATGGGAAGATGCTTTATGAGTATTAGAACCCATGCTTAATTGTGGAATAATGATGAAGGATAATGAATTTATTAGTCAGATGGATAGCTCTTACATTCCATTTCGTGGTATGGAACGCCACGAATTCTCAATGGTTAGAGAGAGTTATACATGAGAAGTTGAGACCCCAAGCTTGGCAATGGACCCAGCTTGTTTGATGGATAACGGCATGAGTTGCGATATATTGTGATAATACTATTCTATATGGATAGTATACATGTGGAACGCCACATAACTCCTCGTCGCGCTTAGAGAGTTATGGCCATGGGTTGGAGGACCCTCAGAGGTCATCTAGAAGTTCCAAAAGGTCAAAGTGTAGTCAAAGTGGTTTAAGATATTTTAAAGGTAAATAATAAAGGAATTAATGAGTGTATTATAATTCAAAGTGAATAAAAAATAAATTATTTCAATAATAAATTTATTGCAGAAATTAGAAGTGGAAGAGTGGGCCATGACCTAGAACATGTTTTAAGGAAGCTACTTGAGAGTAAGCTCTCATTTCAATCAAACTTGAGCATATTGAATATACATAGGTATGAGGTAACCAAGGATATCTAAGCCAAAATTATGAAATGTGAAGAAAATAAGGTCAAATGCAAGGAAGGATAAATTCATTTGATGGTGTTTTCTGTTGGTATGTTATTTATTAAAATATCTCACCATTTTTGCTAAAAAAAATTCTATAATGATTCTGACCGTGAAATTTTTATTCCATTGATAAAAAATATCCAAATATATGTGGTAAAACAATTCATCTTGTGTTTCATTGTATTTTTGGAGTTACACTGTGGGGAAAATAGGGTTTGTGGCAAGTACTAAAACTAGTCAAAAAGTGTTTCTGCAAAACGTCATAACCTCTCATAAAAGATCCAAATTAAATGAAACCAAATGTGATGGTTAGGTTATAGTCCGTGGTATGTTGTGTCAGTTTCATATCAATTCAACAACATTCTGTAGACATTTACATCACCGTGGAATAATCCAATTCAGCAAGGTATGCCATTTTTCTATAACTCCTTTTCTCGAAGTTCCAAGCAATGAAACCTAGAAGAATTACAAAAAATACACTGAAGAACATTATATACCATTTTCAAATCTTTATTCAATACAATTATAAAGTTACGATTATTTCAAGTTAAGATTGTTGACTAATCCAAAACCAGGGCATGTGAGACTAAAGAAAAGTTTGATGAATGATAGTCTCTTATTGTTGAAGTTAAGGAAGGTTTGTAGGAATGTGATCATATACATCGTGTCTATTACAAGATCTACAAATCAGATTTGATGATGAAATTGATGATCTTGGTTGAGGCCATGTTGAGTACATGGTTGAGACAAGTAGTTGATGAGTCGGCACATACATGAGGTGTATAGTTGATGATGTTGGTACATATTGATGAGTCATAGTTTATGAGTAGTTGAAACATGATTGGTACATACTTGCACATGGTTGATGCAATTGTTTATGGGTATATGTTGATTACGGTGTTATTACATGTTGGTGCATGGTTGATGTGCTTATTTATGGTACAAGTTACAGGGATGAGGTACAAAGGATGCATGGTTCAAATCTCTATTGGTACTTGTTTACAAATGTATATCTCACACAAAGGATGTGATAAGGTTCCATCATTCTACTTCTACTTCAGGGCGGCGGGAAGGATGGTTGTAGCCACCTTTCATTGTAGCCGGAGAACATAGGGGTTGTAGCCAGAGGAGTTTATCAGTCGAGGCCCGAGAAACTAGGGTTGAAGCTCTCCTTCTAGTTGTAGCCGGAAAAAACAAAGGAAGTTGACGCTCCAATGAATGTAATTCTTCAAGACATATAAGAAAAATAATTATGTGGTTTTCTCCTATTTTGGGTCAATGTAAAAAACCGGTGCACTGTATGCATGTTTGTTCATTTGTTCATTTCTTATTTATTCTATAGTTATTGGATGATAATGCTTCATTATTATAACACTTGGATTATATTGTAAAAAATGATTAAATTTCTCCATTACCGATTCACCCCCCCTCATTAATCCAACAATTGGTGTCAAAGCAAGTTCTCGTGAATCACTTTAACCACTAAAGGGTAGATCATGAAAATTAACCATATAAATGGAGGCCACTGCTTGATGGACAAAAGTATGTTTTTTGGAGCATAAAGATGAGGACATATATACAGACATACAGGATTTCAAGTTTGACAATCAATTTTAGATGGATACAATATCACCAACAATTCCAACAACAAATGACAAAGTAGTAAAAATCATTGAGACAATTCCAAAGCCACAAATTCACTTTTGAATGGTTTCAAGGATACGGCATTCACCAAAGTTGCACACTGTATTAAAGAAATTTTGGGACAAGCTTCAAAAATTTTATGGAGATACAAAAGTCAAAGCAACAAAGTTTTAGACTTACAGAGGTTATTTAAAACAACTAAAATGAAGGAAGATGAATTCTATCAAGTAACCTACTTCTTATGAGTCACATGAAGTGAATGCAATCATAGGATTGGGAGAAGCAATTGAAGAATCTCAGGTTCAAAAGATACTAAGATTCAACCCTAAGATATCATTAGAAGAAAGATCGGATCCGAACTCAATACACCTGGACGAATCAAGATAGAATCTTCACAAATGAGAACCGAAAGCAAGAAAATCCATATGTAAAAGAAGCGCCTTCAAGGCATCCAAAAGATCAAAAGAAAAAAAAATATAGCAACAATAGTGACTTTGAAGATGATGAAGAAGAAGTGGCCAACTTCACAAAAGATCAACAAGGGAACCAACGGTATTTATCGAGGTAAGCTCTCATTTACTTTAATTGTGATGGTATTACCTTTAAGTTAATAAATGTCCCTCATAAGAAAAAGAGAAATGATGAAGGTTACTCAAAGGAAAACAAAAATATTATAAAGGCAAAGAACTACAAAGAATTTTTCAAGAAAAACTTATTATCAAAGAAGACATCTCATCATTAGATGAAGATGAAGCCAAAGGACAATGAGATAGGAAGAGTTATATTCATGGCAATAAAATACTTTGACAAAGAAGACCAAGAAGAATATGAAGAAGCCTAAGAAGAATGTGAAGAATCGTAATAGCTGAAATTGAAGAGGCGTGGTTGACTATCGATAAAAATTAATGTGTCATAGAAGTTATCAAGAGAAAAGAAGAAAAACAAGAAAACTACAAGCGTAATCCAGACAAGAAAAGGACACTCAAGAATAGAACAAATGATCACAAAATTGAAGGTTCAAATAGAAGATAAAAGAATTGAAGAATCACTCAAAGAACAACTAGAGGAAAAGGACAAGATCATTGGAAACTTGGAAGAGGTTGCCACACTAAGAAAGAAGACATTCAAAAGAAAATATGCATTAGCTCAAAAGTCTGAGGACATTATCGCCATAGAAAATCTCATCTGACAAGTCCGTGACTTGGATACATTCATATAGAAAAGGGATCAAGCCCAAAACAATAGAGCAAGGAACAAATCCAAATAGTTATGCAGTAACAATCAAAGAGGATAGGAAGATACAAGGAAGATTGGCAGGACACTCCTCCACCAAGAAGAATTCAGATTTTAGAATCAACAACAGTCAGAAGTAAAAATATCTCAAGAAGAAGAAGGATTCATAAGAGCACCTCCTAAAATTCAACCCTGTGTATCAAACTACATTTTTGGTTTATGTTATGCATGTAAATAATTTGGACATAAAGTTGTGAATTGCAGAGCTAACAATTGTGTGAACTAATGACAACTTTGGAGAGTTATGCACAAAGGGATTATTCAAGGAGACCTAGTGACAATACAAGAGAAGAAGTTACAATGTGTTTGAATCTTTGAGCATCAAGTGGAATGCTACAAAATGTAAGTCAATTTTGGACAATCTTCCTAAAGAACCTCTCAATAGATTAACAACAACATGCATAAGAATCTCTAAAATGACATGGATAAGAAAGCAAGATCAAAGATAACAATGAAGAATGTTACGCCTCTTACAGATAAGAAACACAAATGGTATGTTGACAAAGGGGATGTTCAAAACACATGACAAGTGATAAAGACAAACTTCTTACATTACAAAAAGAAAAAAATGGATCACCTCCTTCGAAATGATAATTCATCCAAAATCATTGGAGAAGGCACAAATTGACCAGAACAAGAAATGAAAAGGCACAAAATAAAATGCATCAGAAGATATGAAACATAATCTTCTATGTGTAAGTCAAATGCGTGTTACCATCATAAACTTACTTTTGATTCAAAAAGTGTGACATAAGAAAAGAAAGTTCAGAAATTATTAAGATAACCGTTAAGAACTTCAAACAACATATATGTGTTAAGTGAAATTGAAATGAAAAGTGTTGTCTAGGAAAGGAAGATGAAAGTTTGTTATGGCATAAAAGAATGGATCTATCTATTTTGATAACCTTGTCAAAGTCAAGAAAAGAGAAGCAATGAGCAATTCCCCAGATCATGAAACCACCAACACTTTATGCAATGATTGTCAACAAGGAAAGCAAACAAAGACCAAAGTTCAAATCAAAGAAACATTCAACAACAAAACCGAAATTGTGCACACCGATATAGTTGGACCAACTACAACAAAGGATTAAAAGAGAAAATACTTTGTTATTAGTTGATGATTATAATAAGAATGACCGCAATTTTCTTTATCAAGAATAAGTCAAGTTTTAAAACTTCAAGATCTTACAAGAAAATGGTTGAAAATAAGATGAATTCAAGAATCAAAATGATTGAGATATGATAATGGAGGAGATTTCATTTCAAAGGAATTTATGGACTAATAAAACAATCATGGAATAAAAAAAAAAAAAAAAAAAAAAAAAAAAAAAAAAATGGAGTTGTTGAAAAGAAAGAATGACAAGACAAGAAATGGTCTCGAATAATAATGTAAATTGATGATATATTTTTGACACATCTGCATACAATAATTTACATTCAAAATAGAATAATGCTAAAACAACACGGACAAACTCCCTACGAGCTATGGAAAGGAAGACCAAAGAAATGTGAAGCACTTCAGAGTTTTTGAAGCAAATGCTACATCAAAAGAGAAGATGAATGAGAATTGGATTTCTCGTAGGACAAAGGAATACTTGTTGGTTATCACAAGGGAAAGTATACAAGTATTACAATCTAAGATTGAACAAAGTTGTGGAAAGCATCAACGTAACAGAACAAAGTGCACTGTAATCAAAGGAAGAAAATAAATCAATGGAAAACTTAAAGAAGAAGATGAAACAAGTAGAAGAGGAAGATGGTAGAAGAAAATCCCATTGTAAGGTAAGAACAAGTTCTAAAGCATCTCCAAAAACACCTAGCAAAAGAGTACAAAAGAATCATCCTCAGACTACCTATCAGATTATTGGAAACAAATATGTAGGAGTTGAGACTAGAAGAAAATCCGCTCACTAGAACAAACACACCTAGCACCTTTTATCTACAATTGAACCAAATTGTTTTGAAATAATCCAACAATAATGAATTTTGGAATAAGGCCATGGATGAAGAATTTTGATCAAATAGAGAAAAATGACACTTTGGGAATTGGTTCCAAGACCAAAGAATAAGAATGTGTCCGACACAAAATGGGTTTTCAAGAATAAAATTGAATGAAGATGGATGTGTTACAAGGAACAAAGCTAGATTGGTATGTAAAGGATATGCACGATTGAAGGAATCGAATTTGAAAAAACATTTTCCCATTGGCTGTGGATGGAAGAAATCCATTTTAGCTTATGCATGCTCCAAAAATGTTAAAGTATACTGATGGACGAAAAATCATCTTTCCTTAATGGGGAACTTGAAGAAGAAGTCTACATTGAACAAACTGCAGGATTTTAGTTGTCGTGAGAACACGCACTATGTATGTAAATTAAAAAAGGCCTTGTATGGTCTAAAAACAGTGCTCCTAGAGCATGGTACTCCGTGACTGGATAAGTATCCGCAACAAGGTGGATCGTAGTGCTGAAGTGCATAACAACCTCTACATCAAGGTAAGTCAAGGTAATATTTTATTAATTGAAGCTTTCATGTTAAATATATTATTTTTCGTAGTGATGATGACAGCTTTTGCCAGCAATTTGCAAAAGACATGTAGAATGAATTTGAAATATCAATACTTGGAGAACTATCCTACTTTCTAGGACTTGGGACACAAAGAAACTAATGAATTTTTTATTTCTAAACCAAGTATATCAAAGAAAAGCTAAAGAGGGTTTAAATGTAGATTAATAAACGTTATCACTCCCATGCAAACCAGCTTGTAAGTTGAGTAAAGATCATGATTCAAAGTATACATATCGGAGGAAATACAAATCAATGATTGGCAACTCCACTATATGTGACAACATCCGTATCTAGATGTAATGCAAGTAGTTGAACATGTGGCACACCTCTGGCAACAATTAAGGAATCACATGTATTAGCAAGAAAGAGGATTTTCAGATATCTCATAAAGGAACATAGGAGTTTGGATTCTCGTATCCAAAAGGAAAGATCTATCATTGCCTGCTACTGTGATGTAGATTGGGTAGGTTGTATTGGGATGATCCATTTAAGCACTAGTGGAGGCTTCTACTTAGGTGTGTGAGTGTTTGCATCATGGCTACAAGAAAAAAAAAATCATCAAGATTCTATCTATCACTGAGGCAAAGTATATTGCAACAACAACATGTTGTACACTGCTCCTTTGGATGAAACAAACTTTGACAGATATACAAGTTGAGTATGATGAGCCCATTCCAATATATTGTGACAATACAAGTGCCATCAATATCTCAAAAACCTCGATGATGTTCTCCTCCAAGATGAAGCGCATTCCAATCAAGCATCATTTTTTATGTGGAACAGCTAGTAAAAGAACATTAGAGTTGAGTATGTAAGCACAAAAGAACAAGGGCGTGCACATCTTTACAAAACCACTCTACCTGAAAGCCTTGAATATCTTCTCCAAAGACTTGGATTTATTTCTACTCCAAATGAATGATTTTTGAATGCTTATCTTATATGTCTAGATGTACACGAGGAAACACCAAAAAGAGGATGTTCAGTTAGGGGGGGTAGCCCCGAATGGAAAGATACCTATGTTGATACTGAGAGGTGAATCATCAAGTACAATTTAAAACCCTTTTCAACTTATACTTAAACCATTCTAACCATATTTATGAGCAGTCGAAGAATAGTATATGATCTAGCATTCAATACACCACAATACACCATGCACAATATATGAGAAATAATCAATAGTTATTGTTCAAGGAAGAATTTCCAAAGGTAGCTATAGCTCCAAATGTAAAAGGAGGGATAACCTCCAAGAGGCAGAAGATACAATCCTCCAATATATAGAGAGATTTGAACTCTCCATCTTGTCCTTCTCTCCACCCAAGAATATATGAGAGAGATAATAAAACTTTACATTAAATGATCACCATCAACCAATCATCACATAGAACTCGATAATGCTTCCCAGACTTCTTCACTGCACTTCACCCTTAGAGTACTGATCCTCAGATATAATATTACTCAATGCATTAAATTAAACTTTCCAAGTCACTCCTTGAATCCTCCCCAAAAAGACAGTTATAGAGAATGGTAGACTTATTCACTTTGGTTCATTCAGAGACCTAACTATATTTAATGCCCCAAGGCCTAATATTTAACATCCCATTCAAACTCGCGACACAAGAAAATAAGTCCAGACTTCCAATTAAATTTTCCCACATAATTTGTATTCTCTATGAGTAAGTTATGAATTTTTTACCCGAAAAACATGTTTATGACTAGCTCGTGGACCTGGTCACAAACCCTCTATCTTCCACAAGAGTGTATTCCATACTATATTTAATCAAAAGATGAAATTTTACCGAGGTACCTTGGATATGTATTCTCAACACTACAGCGCATTTCACCTATATGAATCATTCTATAAAACAATTTATAGCAAAATGGTAAGATGACCTCGAAATAACATACATACCTTAGAACACTCACCAAAAGACTTCATCCTCCCTGAAACTGCTAATTCCTCTTACTTCTTTATTTCCCAAATTCGACTTATATCAGATGAATGTGTATAATGATGTTTATAACATTTATGCCACTTCCTTTCAACATTAGGCCAACCCAACAGCTTTATTTTGCAATTATTTTCTTTAATTATCTTCAAGGCCTACACATGTACTCCTTCTTCAATTCACTTTGTCATATTCAAAAATTCATTTCTCCCCAACCAACCATGAGATACACATGTGACATGCCACATACCACCAAAACAACATGATGCATACCATCCATTCATGGGTGTTGTATATGCATGGTCCTTCCATGTCCAAATTCCTATCAACTTAAAACCAAAACCCATGACTAGGGCTGACATCAACGACAACAACCATTCTTCCAACAATCTCCCCCTTTGTCATTATTGGAAACACTCATGCTTCCCCTACCATCATGATCCCACTCTATCTCTTTGATATCATTGTTGAGGCCTCCTGAAGCTTAGCTGGAAATAACTTATTTTAGCTGCCTCGGAATATGTGGTACTCATTACTTATCCTATTTTGTCTTGGGATTCTTCCTAGAATCATTTTTGTGTGGTTTCTGCATTCTCTTTTCTTCATGTCCAGATGTATATAGCACTGTCTTGTTTTTTTTGTTGCAACCAATCTTCCCGAAGTTATTTTCTCTCATTTACATTTTAGGAGTCAAACATGAGTGTATCCTGATCACACATTTTACTAACACTGAAAGCTCTATATGGATTCCAAGTCTCAAAACCAATAGAACATTCTTTGATTTTACATTTTTTCTTCCAAGCTCTACTACACCTTTCTCCAAGCATTTTGGTAGATGATTCATCTCCCAATGTAACATTGCCACCCTTTCTCTTCAAGCTAATGAATTTGTCTTCATCCCAGGTCATGTGTGAAGAAAATCCAATGTATATGTACCATTCATATTCTTCTTTACAATTTTCAGTGGTTAATGCTATTTGAGAATCTTCATTGTTTGGAATTCTTTCCTTCTCCATACTCAGCTGGTATAGGGATGACCTTCATTCATATATCTGGAATCTCATGCTTTTAGACCAAGATAATTACATTTTGTAGCATGCAATATTTTTGTCCATCAATGGGGAAAATGAATTATAACTTATGTTGACAAATCCATAAATATTTCCATATCTTCTATTTTCTACACTATCTATTATTTCTATGTATGTTTCTTTCATTGATTCTAGAATTAATTGTCTTATGTCCAAATTTTTAAGTATAATAATGACTAAGAAGAAAATTTTGAGACCTTGGAGGTGTGTTTTTTGTGATATCCATTCCAGTCTCATGACCATTCCCTGTAGCTCCTCCATGGCCGATCAGGGAGCTTCTTGACCTCAAGGCAGAGATCTCCTGACACCATCCTTTGCAATCATTCCTCTTCCTCGCATCCGTCCAACTCCCTCATCAACCATACATGCAGCCTTTCTTCAACCTTCTGTTGGTATTTGCATCTTCTTTGTATGAAGTTTCCACCCATGCATCCAAGATGTTAAGTCTTTTGGCAATTTGAGAGTTTCTAAGCTCTTCCTCAATGAGACAACTTCTTGTTCAAGTTTCTCACAATCTTCTTCTTCTTCATCATTTGGACATTCCTTTACTTCTCCTATTCTTCTTTCTTCTTCGAAAGTAGAGCTTTCAAGGAAATGGTTTCTTTTAAGATTCTTCTTCTTCTCTTAGTTTCTAAAAGTCTTCTAATTGTTTATTCAAGATTATAACTTTCTTTTCACAACTAACCAACTCACTTCTTATTTTTTGCATGTCTCTTTGAGCTTGTTATTTTCAATCTCACATGCTTCAATTGTTTAAGATACCCTCATCTTCTGTTGAATAATTTTTCTCATGATTTTCTTTCTCTTCATTGGAATTTTCTTCTCTCAGTTGTCATTTCTTTCAATCCTTGATGAGGAAATTCAAATTCAACATGACCTACTCCTTCTCACAATTAAAGAAAAATAACCTGACCTCATTTTCTTTCTTGAAATATGAGATGTTGTAATTTGCTTCAACTTCTTCTTCTTCTTCTTCTCTTTGTGTTTCCCTTACACAAAGTTGGGTCTGGTAGCTTGTCCCAAATCTCTTTTGATGATGCACATGATCCCACCTTTGTATTTTGACAGACTGTCTATCCATCAAGGATGGTATCAATTGCCAATTTGTTGTTCTTTGCTTCCTTCTGGGAGTCAGCCTTTTGGTTTCTTCAAAGCATTGTATCCTCACAACCTGAACCAAACATCCGCCTCTAAGAGATTTCTCTCAAGGAAAGTTTCCATTCTATTACTCCAAGATTCAAAATTGCTCATAAAATGGTAGAATCCCATTTGGAATTTTTCCATTTCTTCTTAGGATCTTTCTCCAGTGGTTAAACTGTACTAAAGGTAACCCGCCTATACCAATTGTTGATAATTTAGAGGGGGAAATCAAGATTGGCACAATTAAAAACCTTTTCAACTTATACTTAAACCATTCAACTATATCCAATGAGAAATGAAATAAAGAGCATGAGTTACACCAGTCCACCACAATACACACCATGCACAATATATGAGAAATAATCAATAGTTGTTCAAGGGAAGTACACTTCCAAAGGTAGCTACAACTCAAATGTAAAGGAGGGATAAACCTCCAAGAGGAAGATGCGATCCTCCAATATCAAGAGATTTGAACTCTCCATCCTTGCCCCTTCCTTCAACCCAAGAATATATGAGAGATAATAAAACTTTACATTAAATCATCACCATCAACCAATCACTGTTACATAGAACTTTGATAATGTTTTCTAGACTTCTTTTCTAATTTTCTACCCTTCACCATAGATTACTTTGATCTTGTATATAATATTACTCACGTATTCTCCTAAACTCCTCCAAGTTTCACTCCTGAATCCTCCCCAAAAGAGGTTACAGAAAGAATGGTAGACTTTTATTCACTGGCCTATTCAGAGACCTAACTTGTACATAATTCGCTACTAATATTTAACAACATCCAATTCTGAAACACACAAGAAACTACAACCATTCTATTTCCAATGAAATTTTTCCACATCATTTGGATTCTCGATGAAGAATTTATGACTGCTTAATTCTAACACTTGTTTATTGACTAGCTTCAGATCAATACAAATCCCTTTAGCATCTTCCACTAGGTGTGACCTCCCATAATTGTATGTAATCAAGAATGGGAATTTTACTAGAGTACCTTGATGTATTCTTAATAACCATACATTTCACCATTTGATTCGAAATGAAAAAAAATTATAGAAAATAGTAAGATGACTGTTAGCTACCTTATAACACTTCACCAATACTCATCCTCCCTTGAACTGACCCTTATTACTTCTTTTTATTTCCTCTAAAATTTGACTTATATCAAATGAATGTATACGATGTTTATTTTATACCATTTATGTCACTTCCTTTTAAGATAGGGGCTGACTCACCTTTCTTATATTTGTAATTTTCTTTAATTATCTTCGTGGCTACATGTACTTCCTCTTCAATTCACTTTGTCATCTTCAAAAATTCATTATTTCTCCTCAGTCCATGAGGATCCACGTGACGCTCCACATACCACCGGAAACAACATGATGTATATTATCCATTCATGGGTGTTAGCATGCATGCATTTTCCTTCATGTCCAAATACCTTTATCAATATTGCTATTCAAAACGATATGACTAGGGTTGACATCAATGACAACAACCAATCTATACAACAACCTTTGCCGTAGCCGATGACAAAGCAAGCGATATCAGATGAAGAGGATAGATGCATGGTTCCAAGGGGAGCAGATTTATCGGATGAAGAGGACAAAGGCATGGATCCAACGGGAGAATATTTATCAGATGCAAAAGACATAGGCATGATTCCAAGGGGAACATGAGTGATATGATTTCAATAAGATTGCATCATAGTGTTGCAATTAATTCCAAAGGGGGATATTATTGATTGTTGCTGGTTGTCATTGATGTCAACCTGAAGAAAGCCCCTCAGAAAGTACCAAAGGTTTTCAGAATGAATCCAAGATTGTTTGATGTAAATATGACTCCATTATTGTCTTGTCATGGTTGGGATAAGAAGTAAATATGGATGAACTCCAAAGTGGTCTCCTTATGGTGAAATCCCTCAATGGGAAGACGCCATGGAGTAAGAGAACTCCATGCTTAATTGTGTGTGGAATAAGATGAATAACAATGAATTTGTCGTGCAAAATATCCTAGATGGATAGTTCTTGTCATTCCATTTCCATTGGTATGTGGAATGTCATATAACTCCTCTCATGGTTAGAGAGTTATGGCTTCGTTGGAGACCCTGTGTTTGGGTAATGGACCCAAGTTAGTTTGATGGATAACAAGATGAGTTATGATATATTTTCACATAATACTATCCTATATGAATAGTATATTTCATTCCATTTCGGTGGTATGTGTGGAACATCACATAACTCACATCGGTTTGAGAGTTATGGCCTACAAAGTTGAAGGACCCTCATATGTCATCTAGAAGCCCCAAAAAGGTCAGTAAAGTAGTCAAAGTGGTTTAAGATATTTTAAAAAATAATAAAGTGAAGAATGAGGTATTATAATTTAAAGTGAATAACAAATAAATTATTTCAATAATAAATTTATTGGATAAATTAGAAGTGGGTTAACCCTAAAATAAGGAAAGTAAATTAAGATGACCTAGAACATGTTTCTTAGCTACTGAGAGTATAAATAAGTTCTCTCATTTCAATCACACTAGAGAATATTGAATATTTATAGGTATCTAAGGTAACCAAGGATATCTAAGCCAAAATTCGAGGGAAGGTGAAAGAAAAGAAGGTCAAATACAAGGAAGGATAAATTTTTTTTATGGTGCTTTCTAAGGTATGCGATATGTCATTCATTTTCGCTATAAATTTTTTATATAATGATTCAGACCATGAACTTTCTATCCCAATGAGAAAACATATCCAAGCATGTGTGGTAAAAAATTCACCTTGTGTGGGTCGTTGTATTTTGGAGTTAACGTGGAAAATAGGGTTTGTATTGTCCTAAAACTAGTAAAAACAAGTGTTTCTGCAAAAACGTCATAACTATTCATAATAACAGATCCAAATTCAATAACCAAATGTGTTTTTTAGGTTACAATCTATAGTATGTTAGTATGATTTTTTCAGATCAATTCAACAAATATTCTCATGCGGACATGCTCTACAAGGTCAGCTTCTAGAATAAACCATAATTCAACAAGGTATGCTATTTTTCTATAACTCCTTATGAGAGGTTTCAAGTAGTGTGAAACCTCGAGGAATTGTATAAAACACACCGGGTTAGAACATTGTGTATCATTTTCTATCTTTATTCATTATATGTACAAAGTTAGATTATTTCAAGTTAGGGTTGTCAATTAATCCAAAACTAGGCATGTGAGACTAAAGAAAATTTTGATGAAAATGCTGGTCTCTTGTTGTCGCTGAAGTTAAAGAAGGTTTGTAGGAATGTGATCATATACACTGTGTCTATTACGTGATATGTTAGACGGATGATGAAATGATGAGGGATTTTGCTCTGAGGTACATGTTGAGTACATTGTTGAGACAAGTAGTTGATGAGTTGGCACATACATGAGGTATAGTTGATGATGTTGGTACATATTGATGAGTAGTTGACACATGATTGGTACATACTTGGTACATGGTTGATGCACTTGCTTTCATGGTACACATGCTGATTACAAAGATGGTACGGTGTTTGTGCTACCATGGTTGATGCAATCTATTATGGTACAAGTTGATTGCGTGCTGCAGTACGTGCTCTATGCATGGTCTAGATTTATTGGTACAGGTTTCATGTAGCCGGGTATCTCACAGCTAGAGTTGACAAAGGTCTCAGACTATCTCTACTTCTACTGTGGTGGCAAGATCTGGCAAGGATAGGTGGTTGTAGCCACCTTCCCATTGTAGCTCCGAGAAATTAACATAGGGGGTTGTAGCCTCCTTCTGGTTGTAGCTAGAGAATTGGGGAGTTGGAGCTTCCTTCAGGTTGTAGCCTGAGAAACTAGGGGGTTGAAGCCTCCTTCCAGTTGCAGCTGAAAAACAAAGGAATTTGGTGCTTCCAATGAATGTAATTCTTTAAGACATATAAGGAAAATCATTCTGTAGTTTTCTCCCGATTTGGGTTTCCACGTAAAACACTAATGTACTGTGTATGTGTATGTTTGTTCATTTTTTCATTTCTTATTTACTCTGTAGTTAATGGATGATAATGCTTCATTGACATAAAACTTGATTATATGGTTAAAACGGATTAAATTTCTCTATTACCGATTCACCCCCCCCTCTCAGTAATCTAATAGTTGTCGCGCAGTGGATTTTCCTGCGCACAGGCTACAGGTCACACTGTGCAAATTACTGGTTTAGTGGTCAACTTCAAGATCAATTTGCGACCAACGGGAGAGGAATTTTGAAAATCCCTGAGAGGTTTTTGTCGAGGACAAACCAAATAATTTAAACCTCTCTCATATTTTTAAAATGTGTCACGGAGTGGGATATTCGAAGGAATCTTTGAGCCATCTGGAGATGAATTTCAAGAAACCGAGAGAGGTTTTTCTTTATAATGATCTTAAATATGAAAAACTCTCTCAATTTATAAAAATAGTTTTTTTATCAGTGCGATACTATGTCATATTTAACGCCTATTTTACCAGTTTGTTGCGCATTCTGATGCATTTTTGTTGTAGGTTACTGTTGCACAGCAGACTTGTTGTGCAGGGATGACAGAGTGTCCAACAATGAAAATTATGGCTCATCACAACCATATGGTTGAATTTGGATCATGATCAATGATTGTAAAGAATATTTCGGTTATGATTATGATTTGGCAAAGTCGGGTTTTCTATTTTTAGTGAATCCGTTGAAGTTATTATTCTCTTTCAAAGAAAACGGATCCATGATTCCAGGAGAGAGTAGCTCGACCCTAACAGGCAAGGGTTACATTAGCTTTCTATATAAGGGGATCATTTTTATGTAAGCTAGGTTGGTTGGCAAATTGAGTAAACGATTGCTATTGTATGTAATCTGAGTTTTTGATAGAAATTTAATGCAAAGGTCCTATGATTTGATGAAAATATTCTAGTTGTGATAGTTGGATGTATTGTGTCTCTTTCTTTGCATATGTGTTTCCTGTCACCTTTCATTTCATATCTTATACTGTCTATTTCAGAATGAATTTTTGAGCCTGCCGATTCACTGTACAACGCCCTTTGTTTGCGCAACTTAGAAAAAATGTTTTCCTCTCAAGATAACTCTGAATTCATCCATAAAGGTGCTCTTGAGTTACTTCCTGTGTTTTTGTCCCACCGCACTTTACGGTTTACACTGAAGGTTGTTGCTTGCCTAGCCTTCTCCTCTCGAATCCAGTCACTGAGTCATTTGTTCTGTCTCTTCCTCAGATTGACCCCATAGCCCAAGTTTTACTTTTGTGCACCAATATAACCATAAACATTTTATCATCGATGTTAAATCTAGCCATTGTTTTCAAATCCATATCCTGCGTGGAGACCGCACCATTTCTGAGAGAGCCCTCTCTAGACCCGAAAGGCTAGTTTCGGGTCTCAAAGGTCGTTGAAAAAGTTACCTTCATCATCTGTTTATCAACCAAATAGATTTATGGATTGATAACATTCTAGCGCCGTTGTCGGGGGATGAATTTGAAAATTTTTCATGGGAAGAACGACATTGTTTTAGTTCTAAAGTTTGAGAGAAGCAGACACTTAGGAACATATTGGCTGTATTTATGATCTGGCGACTCCACACATCAAAAAATCAGTTGAAGGTGATTCCACTGGCAGAAGAATCCAGAGCTAAATTTTTCATGGCGACTCCAATCAAGCTTCAAATGTGATTCAAAGACTCCACTGGAGAATGAGACTTGTTGACAGAGATATGGAAAAGAAGTATGGGAAAATAAGGTACTCGAGCTTAAGGTTAGTTCAAGAAGTACTTTTCTGTGTTATAAATATATTCTTGTCCTTTCCTGAATTTTTCAAAATAATATTTCTTCACTTACTGCATTCAAATGAATCCTAGAGATCTAGCCTTGTATATCCTTCATTGCAAACTATAGGTATACCTCCTTCTTGTATAGTCAATATTCACCAAGATCTTTCCTCTGAGTCATATGATGTTCATGATCATTCTTTTTAGATTAATGAAACCAAAGTTGATCTTGTACCTTTTGTTCTTAATCCTACACCCTCCAAGATTCAACAAAGATACAGTCCTCTTAAATTTCCTTCCATCCTTCATGACTTTCCTCTGAAACATTATAAGTATCTTCCTAGGTTCGATGGAGAGCTTGATGGACAATCAACTAAAAAACATATTCAATTCTTTGAGCATTTCATAGACCTTTTTGAGATCGAACATGATGATGTGTCTATGAGGTCCTTTTCTCAGTCCTTACAAGGGCATGCCAAAGCATGGTTCAGACATTTGCAGCCTCAGTCGATTAGCTCGTGGGATGAACTAAAAGAAGCTTTCCATTGTTTTGGGGTGAGAAAAATTCATGGGATATACCCCTTTCAGAGTTTTATGCCATGAGAAGAATGAAAGATGAAACCATTTCAAATTTCAGTAGGAGGTTTGCTAGTCTTTATTATAAACTCCCTAAAAAAATCCAACCTCCTGAAGTTGCTACCATGCTCCATTATGTAACAACCTTTCAACCAGACTTATCTTTTCTTTTGATGGAGAGGAAGTCTATGTCTTTGTAGCAGATGTTCAACAATGCTCAAGTGAAGAAAATATTCAAGCATGTAAACAAATTCGAAATGATGAGTTGGATGCTAAAGAGCATGACAATGAATATGAACAAAGAACAATTGATTTGAATTTTGAGAAGAGGGTCAATAATTTCATATGTCCTCTTGAAGCTTTAAATGTTGATGATTTTGCAAAGGATTATATTCCTCTTATTGAAAAAGAAGGTGTTAAATTAGATTCTGATCCATTCCATGATAAGCATGAGATCGATTGTTTTATGTATTCATTTGTAGACAATTAAGAAAATGAATTTGCAAATTAGCTTGTTGAAGAGCGGGTTGATGTACCAATATTTTTCCTGTTAGATGACATTGCAGATGTTGTTGATTTGTATTTATATGATAAACATGATGATGATTATGATGTTGAATTCCTAGAACAACCAGTTGCATGTTCTCTATCATAAAATGTTCATTTTCAGCAGTGTAATGAGAGAAATCAACCTACATATCACAGTTACAAAGAAGAAAATGAAGAAGGTTTTGAATCAAGTGAAAGAACCTTGCCATTGTGTTTTGCTTCTTTCGAATTGCTGAAGAAAAAATGTTTGTAATGTTCCAAATCAGAAATCCTCCAGGCATGATGTTGAATATGAAGAAAGAAGTGGACTTGCAAATGAAAACTGCCTTCCATTTTTTTTTTCTTCCTTTGAATTGTTGAAAGTAAATCATGAGATAAAAGAGGAAGCAGTGAAGTCTAATTGCATTCATAGTGACATTGTTTTACATGAGAAAATTGTTATCAGTGAAGAGGACCAACAACCTTCTCATACTTTTAATGACCCTTTTGTTGATTATATGGAAAGTTGTTTCGGTTCAGATTGGCACCCTGTGATCAACTACCATCTTGGAAATAAAAATGATGGTAAATCAACATCGGTGTTAGATATGGATTGCTTGCCACTAGGGGTTTCATTTCAGCCAACACTGTCTTCTAATTCAAAAGATTGTTATTTCCAGTAGTCTCCACATATTCTTCAACCTTTTTGTGGTAATCAACAGGTTGAATTACATGAAAACAAGGATGCAGTGGAAGGGGTGAAACATGATTGTTGTTTTATGAATGTTTTGGAGGATCCATTTGCAGTTTTTTTGGAGGCGGTAAACAACCCCATTGTTTTTAATTTTTTGAGGTTGGAATTTATAGATAATTTTTTTAACAAATTAACAGTAAAAAAGTTTTGGAGAAAGCATGTACAAAGAAAGAAAAAGGTGGATAAAGTGCTTGCATGGTTGCATTGACACTTTGATTTCACTTGATTGACATATTTTTCAGCAGTTAGGGTAGCTAGGAGTGCGAATAATCTCGGTACTACGAGCATTTCTTTTAGCAATATGCAGTTTTCTTTTTTGGCTTAGTTTGAGATTTCAGTTTGGAGCATATACATTTTTGGGTTTTCAACGGATATAGGTTACAAGCTATAGTTGGAAAGTTGAGTTTGGGAGAATCCCAATGGATTGACACCTGGTCTACTATTCTTTGCTACCTCACAGGGAGGATAGCATCCCCATTGGAACCAGTTGTTAGCATCATGATTTTCATCACTAAGGTTAGAGGTTTGTCAACAATTTGCTAAGTCATGCATGTCATCACCCATGTTGTTTTTATGCCCGGCATCTTCTAACATCTCCAAGGGTCATTTTCAAAAGGAAGCTTATCATTTATTTATTCCCATTTCAATTTGCAAATGCGCGCTGCAAAATTCACTATGCACCACGCAGAGGATGTTGTCGCGCAGAGAATGTCGTTGCACAGAGGATGTTGTCGCGCAAAGAATGTTCACGCGCATAGGATGTTGTCGCGCAAAGAAGGTTGTCGCGTAGTGGATTTCTTTGTGCAATGGGCTATCGCGCATAGAATGTTGTCACTCAGTGGATTTTCCTGTGCATAGGCTACAGGTCGCACTGCGCAAATTACTGGTTTAGTGGTCAACTTCAAGATCAATTTGTGATCATCTGGGGAGGAATTTTGAAAATCCTTGAGATTTTTTTTTCGAGGACAAACCAAATAATAAAAACCTCTCTCACATTTTTAAAATGTGTCACGGATTGGGATATTCAAAGGAGTCTTTGAGCCTTATTTTTCAGTTTTCGTGATTTCCTGTCCGAGACATGTTTTTGCGACACGTATTCCGGCTAGATGGAGTTGAATTTGAAGAAACTGAGAGAGGATTTTCTTTATAAGGATCTTAAATACAAAAATCTCTCTCAGTTTCTAAAAATATTTTTTTATCGGTGAGATACGATGTCATATTTAATGCCTATTTTACTAGTTTGTTGTGCATTTTGCTGCATTTTTGTTGTAGGTTACTGTTGCATAGAAAACTTGTTGTGCAGGGATGACATAGTTTCCAACAATGAACATGATGGCTCATCACAACCATATGGACGAATTTGGATCATGATCAATGACTGTAAAGAATATTTTGGTTACTATTATGATTTGGCAAAGTTCGGTTTTATATTTTTAATGAATCTGTTGAAGTTATTGTTCTCTTTCAAAGAAAATGGATCCATGATTCCAAGAGAGAGTAGCTCGACCCTAACAGCCAAGGGTGAAATTATCTTTCTATATAAGGGGATCATTTTTATGTAATTCAGGTTGGTTGGCAAATTGAGTAAATGACTGCTATTGTATGTAATCTGAGTTTTTGACAGAAATTTAATGCAAAGGTCATGTGATTTGATGAAAAGATTCTAGTTGTGATAGTTGGATATATTGTGTCTCTTTCTTTGCATGTGTGTTTCCTGTAACATTTTATTTCATATCTTATATTGTCTATTTCAGAACTAATTTTTGAACCTGTGGATTCGTTGTACAACGCCCCTTGTTCGCGCCACTTAGACAAAACATTTTCCTCTCAAGATAACTCTGAATTTGTCCACAACGATGCTCTTAAGTTACTTCTTTTGTTTATCTCCCACCACACTTTACAGTTTACACTAAAGGTTGTTTCTCGCCTAGCCTTCTCCTCTTGAATCCAGTCACTGAGTCATTTGTTTTGTCTCTTCCTCAGATCGACCCCATATCCCAAGTTTTACTTTTCTGCGCCAATATAACCAGAAACATTTTATCATCGGTGTTAAATCTAGCCATTGTTTGTAAAGCCATATCCTGCGCGGATACCACACCATTTATGAGAGAGCCCTCTCTAGACCCAAAAGGCTAGTTTTGGGTCTCAAAGTTGGTTGAAAAAGTTACCTTCGTCATCTGTTTATCAACCAAATAGATTTACGGAGTGCTAACATTATGGGACTAATTTGAAAATTTTCCTTGGGAAGAACGACATTGTTTCAGTTCTAAGATCTGAGAGCAGCAGACACTTATGCACATATTGGTTGTATTTCTTCTCTGGCAACTCCACACATCAGAAAATCAGTTGAAGGTGATTCCATAGGAAGAAGAATCCAGAGCTAAAGTTTTCATGGTGACCCCAATCAAGCTTCAAATGTTATTCAAAGACTCCACTGGAGAATGAGACCTGTTGACAGAGATATGGAAGAGAAGTATGGGAAAATAAGGTACTCGAGCTTAAGTTTAGTTCACGAAGTACTTTTCTGTGTTATCAACATATTCTTGTCCTTTCCTGAGTTTTTCAAAAGAATATTTCTTCACTTACTCCGTTCAAATGAATCCCAGAGATCTACCCTTGTGTATCTTTCATTGCAAACTATAGGTGTACCTCCTTGTATAGTCGATATTCACCAAGCTCCTTCCTCTGAGCCATTCTTTTGAGATTAATGAAACCAAAGATGATATTGTACCTTCTATTCTTAATCCTACACCCTCCAAGATTCAAGAAATATACAGTCCTCTTAAATTTCCTTCCATCCTTCATGACTTTCCTCTTAAACATTATAAGTATCTTCCTAGGTTTGATGGAGAGCTTAATGGACAATTAGCTGAAAAACATATTCAAGTCTTTGAGAATTTCATAGACCTTTATGAGATCGAACATGATGATGTGTCTATGAGGTCCTTTTCTCAGTCCTTACAAGGAAATTCCAAAGCATGGTTCAAACATTTGCAACATCAGTCGATTAGCTCGTGGGATGAACTGAAAGAAGCTTTCCGTAGGTTTTGGGGTGAGAAAAAGTCATGGGATCTACTCCTTTCAAAGTTTTATTCCATGAGAAGAATGAAATATGAAACCATCTCAAATTTCAATAGGAGGTTTATAGTCTTTATTATAAATTTCCTAAAGAAATACAACCCCCTGAAGTTGTTGCCATGCTCCATTATGTAACAACCTTTCAACCAGCCTTATCTTTTATTTTGATGGAGGGGAAGTCTATGTCTTTGCAGCGGATGTTTAACAATGCTCAAGAAGTTGAAGAAAATATTCAAGAATGTAAACATATTCGAAATGAGGAGTTGGATGCTAAAGAGCATGACAATGAATATGAACAAAGAACAATTGATTTGAATCTTGAGAAGAGGGTCAATAATTTCATATGTCCTCTTGAAGCTTTAAATGCTGATGATTTTGCAAAGGATTATATTCCTCTTATTGAAAAGAAGGTGCTAACTTAGATTCTAATCTATTCCGTGATAAGCACGAGATCGATTGTTTTATGTATTCATTTGTAGACAGTGAAGAAAATGAATTTGCAAATTAGCTTGTTGAAGAGCATGTTGATGTGCCAATATTTTTCCTGTTAGATGACATTGCAGATGTTGTTGATTTGTCTTTATATGATAAACATGATGATTATTATGATGTTGAATTCCTAGAACAACCAGTTGCATGTCCTCTATCAAAAAATGTTCATTTTCAGCAGTGTAATGAGAGTAATCAGCCTACATATCACAGTTACAAAGAAGAAAATGAAGAAGGTTTTGAATCAAGTGAAAAAACCTTGCCATTGTGTTTCACTTCTTTCGAATTGCTGAAGCAAAATGCTTGTAATGTTCCAAATCATAAATCCTCTAGGCATGATGTTGAATATGAAGAAAGCAGTGGACTTGCAAATGAAAACTGCCTTCCATTTTGTTTTTCTTCCTTTGAATTGTTGAAAGTAAATCATGAGATAATAGAGGAAGCAGTGACGTCTGATTGCATTCATAGTGATATTGGTTTACATGAGAAAACTGTTATCAGTGAAGAGGACCAACAACCTTCTCATACTTTTAATGACCCTTTTGTTGATTACATGGAAAGTTGTTTTAGTTCAAATTTGCAGCCTGTGATCAACTACCAGTTTGAAATAAATATGATGGTAAATCAACATCAGTGTTAGATATGGATTGCTTTCCACTAGGGGTTTCATTTCAGCTAGCACTGTCTTCTAATTCAGAAGACTGTTATTTCCAACAGTCTCCACATATTCTTTAGCCTTTTTGTGGTAATCAACAGGTTGAATTACATGAAAACAAATATGCAGTGGAAGGGGTGAAACATGATTGTTGTTTTATGCATGTTTGGAGGATCTATTGCAGTTTTGTTGGAGGCGGTAAACAACCCCAATGTTTTTAATTTTTTGAGATTGGAATTTATAGATAATTTTTTGACGGAATTAACAGTAAACAAGTTTTGCAGAAATCATGTACAAAGAAAGAAAAAGGTGGATAAATTTCTTGCATGGTTTCATTGGCACTTTGATTTCACTTGATTGACATCTTTTTCAACAGTTAGGGTAGGTAGGAGTGTGAATAAGCTTGGTACTATGAGCATTTCTTTTAGCAATATGCAGTTTTCTTTTTCGTCTTAGTTTCAAATTTCAATTTGGAGCATATACAGTTTTGGGTTTTCAGCAGATGCAGGTTACAAGTTATAGTTGGAAAGTTGAGTTTGGGAGAATCCCAATGGATTGGCACCTGGTCTACTATTATTTGCTACCTCACAGGGAGGATAGCATCCCCGTTGGAGCCAGCTGTTAGCACCATGATTTTCATGGCTAAGGTTAAAGGCTTCTCAACAATTTAAAAAGTCATGCCTGTCAGAACCCATGTTGTTTTTATGCCTGGCATCATCTAACATCTCCAAGGGCCATTTTCAAAAGGAAGCTTATCATTTATTTATTCTCATTTCAATTTGCAACAGCACACTGCAAAATTCACTGTGCACTGCGTAGAGGATGTTGTCACGTAGAGAACGTCATCACACAGAGAATGTTGTCATGTAGAGGATGTTGTCACGCAAAGAAGGTTGTCTCTCATAGGATGTTGTCACACAAAGAAGGTTGCCGCACATAGGATTTTGTCATGCATAGGATGTTGTCGTGCAAAGAAGGTTGTCGTGCATTGGATTTTTTCACATAGTGGATTTCTTCGCGGAGTGGGATTTCACACATAGGATGCTATCGCGCAGTGGATTTTCCTGCGCACAGGCTACAGGCTGCACTGCGCAAATTACTGGTTTAGTGGTCAAATTAATGATCAATTTGCGACCAACAAGAGAGGAATTGTGAAAATCCCCGAGAGGTTCTTGTCGAGGACAAACCAAGAAATAAAAACATCTCTCATATTTTTAAAATGTGTCACGGATTGGGATATTAGAAGGAATCTTTGAGCCTTGTTTTTCAGTTTTCGTGATTTCCTGTCCGAGACATGTTTTTGCAACACGTATTTCAGCCAGATGGAGATGAATTTAAAGAAACTAAGAGATATTTTCTTTATAACAACCTTAAATACAAAAAAATCTCTTCGTTTCTAAAAATAGTTTTTTATCAGTGAGATACGATGTCATATATAATGCCTATTTTACTAGTTTGTTGCGCATTCTGTTGCGTTTTTGTTGTAGGTCACTGTTGTGTAGCAGACTTAGTGTGCAAGGATGACAGAGTGTCTAGCAGTGAAAATGATGGCTCATCACAACCATATGGTTGAATTTGTATCATGATCAATGAATGTAAAGAATATTTCGGTTACGATTATGATTTGGAAAAGTCAGGTTTTCTATTTTTAGTGAATCCGTTGAAGCTATTGTTCTCTTTCAAAGAAAATGGATCCATGATTCCAAGAGAGAGTAGCTCAACCCTAAAATCCAAGTGTGAAATTAGCTCCCTATATAAGGGGATCATTTTAATGTAAGCTAGGTTGGTTGGCAAATTGAGTAAACGACTGCTATTATATGTAATCTGAGTTTTTGACCGAAATTTAATGCAAAGGTCCTGTGATTTGATGAAAAGATTCTAGTTGTGATAGTTGGATGTATTGTGTCTCTTTCTTTGCGTATGTCGTTCCTGTCACCTTTTATTTCATATCTTATACTATCTATTTCAGAACGAATTTTAGAACCTGCGGATTCGCTGTACAACCCCCTTGTTCACACCACTTAGACAAAATGTTTTCCTCTCAATCTAACTATGAATTCATCCACAACGGTGCTCTTGAATTACTTCCTATGTTTTTCTTCCACCACATGTTATGGTTTACACTGAAGACTGTTGCTCGCCTAGCCTTCTCCTTTAGAATCCAATCACTGAGTCATTTGTTCCATATCTTCCTCAGATCAACCCCATAGCCAAATTTTTACTTTTCTGCACCAATATAACCAGAAACATTTTATCATCAGTGTTAAATCTAGCCATTGTTTGCAAAGACATATCCTGCGCGGAGACCGCGCCATTTCTGAGAGAGCCCTCTCTAGACCCGAAAGGCTAGTTTCGAGACTCAAAGTTGGACGTTGAAAAACTTACCTTCGTTGTCTGTTTATCAGCCAAATAGATTTACGGAGTGATAACATTCTGGAGCCGTTGCTGGGGACGAATTTGAAAATTTTCCCTAGGAAGAACGACATTGTTTTAGTTCTAAGGTCTGAGACTAGCAGACACTTAGGCACATATTGGCTATATTTCCGCTCTGGCGACTCTACACATCAGAAAATCAGTTCAAGGTGATTCCACTGGAAGAAGAATCCAGATCTAAAGTTTTCATGGCGACTCTAATCAAGTTTCAAATGCAATTCAAAGACTCCACTGGAGAATGAGACCTGTTGGCAGAGATATGGAAGAGCAGTATGGGAAAATAAGGCACTCGAGCTTAAGTTTAGTTCAAGAAGTACTTTTTTGTGTTATCGATATCTTCTTGTCCTTTCCTGAGTTTTTCAAAAGAATACGTCTTCACTTACTGTATTCAAATGAATCCCAGAGATCCACCCTTGTGTATCCTTCATTGCAAACTATAGGTATACCTCCTTCTTGTATAGATGATATTCACGAAGCTCCTTCCTTTGAGCCATATGATGTTCATTATCATTCTTTTGAGCTTAATGAAACCAAATCTAAGCTTGTACCTTCTGTTCTTAATCCTACACCCTCCAAGATTGAAGAAAGATACAGTCCTCTTAAATTTCCTTCCATCCTTCATGAATTTCCTTTGAAACATTATAAGTATCTTCCTAGGTTCGATGGAGAGCTTGATGGACAATCAGCTGAAAAAAATATTCAAGTCTTTGAGCATTTCATAGACCTTTTTGAGATTGAACATGATGATGTGTCTATGAGGTCCTTTTCTCAGTCCTTACAAGGAGATGCCAAAGCATGGTTCAGACATTTGCAGCCTCAGTCGATTAGCTCGTGGGATAAATTGAAAGACGATTTATGTAGGTTTTAGGGTGAGAAAAAGTCTTGGGATCTACTCCTTTCAGAGTTTTATTCCATGAGAAGAATGAAATATGAAACCATCTCAAATTTCAGTAGGAGGTTTGCTAGTTTTTATTATAAACTGCCTAAAGAAATCCACCTCCTGAAGTTGTTTCCATGCTCCATTATGTAACAACCTTTCAACCAGACTTATATTTTCTTTTGATGGAGAGGAATTCTATGTCTTTGCAGTAGATGTTCAACAATGCTCAAGAAGTTGAAGAAAATATTCAAGCATGTAAATAGATTCGAAATGAGGAGTTGGATGCTAAAGAGCATGACAATGAATATGAACAAAGAAAAATTGATTTGAATCCTGAGAAGAGGGTTAATAATTTCATATGTCCTCTTGAAGCTTTAAATGTTGATGATTTTGCAAAGGAATATATTCCTCTTATTGAAAAAGAAGGTGCTAACTTAGATTCTGATCCATTCCATGATAAGCACGAGATCGATTTTTTTATGTATTCATTTGTAGACAGTCAAGAAAATGAATTTGCAAATCAGCTTGTTGAAGAGCAGGTTGATGTACCAAGCTTTTTCCTGTTAGATGACATTGCAGATGTTGCTGATTTGTCTTTACATGATAAACTTGATGATGATTATAATGTTGAATTCCTAGAACAACCAGCTGCATGTTCTCTATCAGAAAATGTTCATTTTCAGCAGTGTAATGAGAGCAATCGGCCTACATATCACAGTTACAAAGAAGAAAATGAAGAAGGTTTTGAATCAAGTGAAAGAACCTTGCCATTGTGTTTTGCTTCTTTCAAATTGCTGAAGAAAAATGTTTGTAATGTTCCAAATCAGAAATCCTCAAGGCATGATGTTGAATATGAAGAAAGCAATGGACTTGCAAATGAAAACTGCCTTCCATTTTGTTTTTCTTCCTTTGAATTGTTGAAAGTAAATCATGAGAAAACAGAGGAAGCAATGAAGTCTGATTGCATTCACAGTTACATTGTTTTACATGAGAAAATTGTTATCAGTGAAGAGGACCAACAACCTTCTCATACTTTTAATGACCCTTTTGTTGATTACATGGAAAGTTGTTTTAGTTCAGATTTGCGGCCTGTGATCAACTACCAGCTTGGAAATAAATATGATGGTAAATCAACATCAGTGTTAGATATGGATTGCTTGCCACTAGGGGTTTCATTTCAGCCAGCACTATCTTATAATTCAAAATATTGTTATTTCCAGCAGTCTCCACATATTCTTCAGCCTTTTTATGGTAATCAACAAGTTGAATTACATGAAAACAATGATGCAATGGAAGGGGTGAAACATGATTGTTGTTTTATGCATGTTTTGGAGGATCCATTTGCAATTTTGTTAGAGGCGGTAAACAACCCCAATGTTTTTAATTTTTTGAGATTGGAATTTATAGATAAATTTTTGAACAAATTAACAGTAAACAATTTTGGAGAAAGCATGTACAAAGAAAGCAAAAGGTGGATAAACTAATTGCATGTTTGCATTGGCACTTTGATTTCAATTGATTGACATTTTTTTCAACAGTTAGGGTAGGTAGGAGTGTGAATAAGTTCAATACTATGAGCATTTCTTTTAGCAATCTACAGTTTTGAGTTTTCAGCGGATCCAGATTACAAGTTATATTTGGAAAGTTGAGTTTGAGAGAAGCCCAATGGATTGGCACCTGGTCTACTGTTCTTTGCTACCTCACGGGGAGGATAGCATCCCCGTTGGAGCCAGTTGTTAGCACCATGATTTTCATGGCTAAGGTTAGAGGTTTGTCAAAAATATGCAAAGTCATTTCTGTCAGCACCCATGTTGTTTTTATGCCTGGCATCCTCTAACATCTCCAAGGGCCATTTTCAAAAGGAAGCTTATCATTTATTTATTCCCATTTCAATTTGCAACTGTGCGCTGCAAAATTCATTGCGCATTGAAAAATTCACTACGCACTACGCAGAGGATGTTGTCATGCAGAAGATGTTGTCGCGCAGAGAATTTTTTTGTGCGGAGGATGTTGTCGCTCAAAAAAGGTTGTCACACATAGGTTGCTATCGCGCAAAGAAGGTTGTCGTGCATAGGATGTTATCGTGCAGTGGATTTCGTCACGCATAGGATGTTGTCGCGCAAAGAAGGTTGTCGCACATAGGATGTTTTCGCACAGTGTATTTCTTCGTGCAATGGGTTTTCATGCATATGATGTTGTCGTGTAGTGGATTTTCCTACGCATAGGCTACAGGTCACACTGCACAAATTACTAGTTTAGTGGTCAACTTCAAGATCAACTTGCGACCAACTGGAGAGGAATTTTAAAAATCCCCAAGAGGTTTTTGTTGAGGACACACAAAATAATAAAATCCTCTATCATATGTTTAAAATGTGTCACTAATTGGGATATTCGAAGGAATATTTGAGCCCTATTTTTCAGTTTTCGTGATTTCCTGTCCGAGACATGTTTTTGAGACACGTATTCCAGCCATTTGCAGATGAATTTCAAGGAACTGAGAGAGGTTTTTATTTATAATGATCTTAAATACAAAAACCTCTCTCAGTTTCTAAAAATAGATTTTTATCAGTGAGATACGATGTCATCGTTAACGCATATTTTACTAGTTTGTTGCACATTCTGCTGCGTTTTTGTTGTAGGTTACTATTGTGTAGCAGACTTGTTGTGAAGGGATGACAGAGTGTCCAAAAGTGAAAATGATGGCTCATCACAACCATATGGTCAAATTTGGATCATTATCAATGACTGTAAAGAATATTTCGGTTACGATTATGATTTGGTAAAGTCGGGTTTTCTATTTTTAGTGAATCCATTGAAGTTGTTGTTCTCTTTCAAAGAAAATGGATCCATGATTCCAGGAGAGAGTAGATCGAACCTAAAATCCAAGGGTGACATTATATTTCTATATAAGGGGATCATTTTTATGTAAGTCAGGTTGGTTGGCAAATTGAGTAAATGACTGCTATTGTATGTAATCTGAGTTTTTGACCGAAATTTAATTCAAAGGTCTTGTGATTTGATGAAAAGATTCTAGTTGTGATAGTTGGATGTATTGTGTCTCTTTATTTGCTTATGTGTTTCCTGTCACCTTTTATTTCATATCTTATACTGTCTATTTTGGAACGAATTTTCGAACCTGCGGATTCATTGTACATCACCCCTTGTTCGCGCCACTTAAACAAAATGTTTCCCTCTCAAGCTAACTCTGAATTCATCCACAGTGGTGCTCTTCAGTTACTTCCTGTGGTTTTCTCCCACCACACTTTACAGTTTACACTGAAGTTTGTTTCTCGCCTAGCCTTCTCCTCTCGAATCCAATCACTGAATCATTTGTTCTGTCTCTTCCTCAAATCGACCCCATAGCCCTAGTTTTACTTTTCTGCGCCAATATAACCAGAAACATTTTATCATCAGTGTTAAATATAGCCATTGTTTGCAAATCCATATCTTGCATGGAGACCGCGCCATTTCTAAGAGAGCCCTCTCTAGACCCGAAAGGCTAGTTTCGGGTCTCAAAGTTGGTTGAAAAAATTACCTTCGTCGTCTTTTTATCATCCAAATATATTTACAGAGTGCTAACAGAAGTATTTGGGTCATTTGATCTATCTGTTTCTGCATACATGCAGATTCTGAATGGAATCATTTGTGGAAGTAAGTGCATTTCTCCCCTTTTCTGCCCTTTCCACCTTTTGATCTGGAGGAATCGTTAAAGGGTTTTGAGTACCCTTCTTTCTTTGGATTTGCATGTTCCTTCCTTTTGTCTTGGTTTTTATATTTCTGATTTTGGTGAATGCTACCATCTTGCACAAAAAGTGCATGTGCCTTTGGGCCCTTGATTTTTCCCATGTTGATGAGCTTGTTCTTCTCTTGTGTCAGAGACTCAATAAAGACCTCAAGTGAAGGAATTTTCCAAGTATCTCCAAAGGCGATCCTAACTGAATAAAATGTGGATACAAACACTGAGTATTCCAGACCAAGTTTGGAGAGGATGGTAAGAACCATTTGTTTCTCCTCCTTAGATTTATCAACCCCACAAGCCTTGAGTTGCGACAACAAATCCTTATATTTAGTAAAGAAATATTGGAGATTGTCAAAGGTTTTTGGATCCAAAGTGAGCAATTCCACCTCGAGTATTTGTCCCCTCATCTCATCTTGTTTTCCAAAAATTCCTTCCATGGTCCAGACTTCATTGGGGGTTTTACAGGAGGATCTATGAAAGAGGAGCTCAGGAAAAATGAGACTGCAAATAGTTCCAAATGCTTCATCCATCCGATTTAGATACTTGGATTTTTCTATGGCTGATGTGGGTTTGGTCTCTGTGTCCATGGTTAACCTGTATAATCCTCTATTTCGAATATGCATTATCATCTTGTCCTTCCACGCAAATAAATTGTACGGTGTAAGAATGAATTCTTTTGGAAATTCCATTTTTCCCATTGTCTTTAATCTCTGATACTTGCAAAAAGAATATGGTGTGTCTTTTTCCTAGCGATCCGTCGGCTTTGGTGCCATGTAAATGCGGATGAACCTGCACGGATAATATCTAGTTAGCAAGAAAACATACACAGTTTGCAGAGAAAAGAGAAAACATGGAAACGAGAGAGTGAGAATCAAAGTATTTGCATTAACCAAAAATGAATGAATGATAATTTACACATGATATACTATGTATAACTCAACTAATGCGCACTGGAGGAGAATTCGATGCACAATAGTGGTGGTCTAGAGTGATATGGAAACACACCAAAATTTACAAGAGTTAATTGCCACCTTGTCTGAGTTAACTAGTCTCTCAACCTTCAATTAACTGACTGAAAGAGAGTGAAGTGAGGAGGATATCAGGGAATCATGAGTAATGTGCTAGTCTGGTGATAATCCCAAGGAAAATGCGCATTAGCAGGTGATGGTCCCAATGTTGCATGGTGATGAAACCAATGTGGCATTAATACTCCACTCAACTGATCAAACTGAAGTGTGAACTGAAGAGAATATTCTCATAGAATGTAGGAAAATGAATGTTCTCCCTAAACTATAGGAGACTGAATAATGACTAATAAACATAGGGAAAACCTTAGGAAAAAAAACCCTAGGTTTGTTTGAAGTATATACAACACAGTAGAGTTATACAATGCATCGCATAACATAATATAACAAATTTATACGATGTGTTAGTTTACATTGGTGCACCGTGGGCGGTGCTCACAAGTTATGTATGCACCACGGGTGGTGCTTAACTATTTTTCATGCACACCGGTTATGAAATTTACTTATTTTTTGAATGAAGTTATTTTTCCGTATTTATAAATAAATTTCTCATTTAGTAGATTTTTTTATGTTTTATGTATGAGTGAGGTTGATGTATTTCATATGTTAATCATGCAGAGATGTGAGTGAAGAGAGCAACAACAACAACAGGAGCAAAGGGTGGACCTGTACAATTTTGCATGGGAATGGGAGGCAAGGGAGATGGAGAGGGATTTGTACCCTCTCCCTATTAATACAACGACTCATATTCTCTTGAGGAATGTAGGCCTCCTTAAGTACTATGAAGAGGCTACATCCCTGAAGGGGCACTCCAGGTTGTTGGTGCATCTGATCCATTGATGGAATTCCCATCGACATGATTTATGTGTGGGTCTGGATCAATTGTACCATCCCAATGAGGAGGATATTTACTTTATCACTGGGCTATCCAGGAGAGGGGAGAATTTTCCCCAGTTCCTAGATGTCCCAGTAGGTGTTGTAGCAGATATTCATCTCATGTACTCTCAGCGATATATTGGGGTTGATGTACTTTCCCCAACTTATTTTCAGGTGTTTGATGGATAGCTATGGATCACTTCTTTCGGTGCAAAGGAGGTTAGGTGCCTCTCACTATTAATGATGACCATAACACACTTTACCAGTGATGGGAAGCACATTAGTTTCCCTCTTTTGTATTATGTTGATTCATTGGTACGGAGGCCATGGTGTATTAGATGGTATGCCATTTTTTTGAGGCAGTTTTGTATAGTGTTAGACAGATGTCATGCTATGATACGTGGGAGGTCAAACTTCTCTTTTGCTTTAAAGCTTTTTTGCTTATTTTTTGAGAGGTTTCCGGAGACGAGGCCTACTTTTGTACGTCAACCTGCTAGGCTGAGGACTCATGTATGGATGCACATGTAGGGGGGGATGATGCCCAAGAGGGGGCAACCATAGTTTCTGGCTAGGATTTTCCAAGATGCACTAGGGCTACTAGCCAGTGAGGCAGATCACACATTTGTCATGGTACCGTGTCCTTGCGCGGGTTTGGATTGGCGAGGATGTCCGAACATCCTCTTCAAACCAAATGAGACACCAAATGATAGAGGTAATATTAGTGTTTTGTTTAAATGAATCTAGTTTCATTTTATTGTCTTACTTAATTAGAATAAAATTAATTCTAATGTGTTATTTAACTTGTTTTATTAAATTGTTTATTGAAATTGTGTAATTATTGTTGTGTACTATATCTTTTTCAAATATTGGCACTTTCATTGGGGACATGCCTCCTCCCCTAGCAGATGAATATGAGGAGATGATGCTTGAGGCCGTGGTGGGTCAGGGTCCTCAGGTGAAAATATTTGACAGCATGCGTCATAGGCCAAATACTAGATTCAGGTTGGAGTTGGGTGACCAACTCTGTGCACTTTTGACTAAGGTGGGAGTCTACCCTGTGCTGATGTGAGACATCAGGGAAGATCCTATGATCTTGGAGTTTTGGAGGGAGATGTTGTGTGATTTGATTCCCCTTATGTGCCATATCGTCAGAGCTACCGGGATAGTAGCAACGAGGAGGGCTCTCGATGATAGGCATAGCTCCCCTTCCAGTACGACTCATTCATCCAATACCCCATCGATTGATGAGGGTGTTTGTGATCCCTATCCACATCCTCCTCCTCCTCCTTGACCTCACCCAGATCATGAGAAAGCAACACATATTCCTCCTCCTCCTCTTTCACCTCACCTAGATGACCAGGCAAGACCTATTGTTCATCCTCCTCTTTCACCTCACCTATATGAGAAGGAAGGACCTATTCCTCCATCAATTATTTCTAGTCAGAGAGTCATCCAACCACTTCCTCCTGACCATTCATCATCTTCTACTACATACCAGGCCTCCACTATTGTTGTATATATGCATATTATCCCATCGGCTGGACCAGATATGTTATAGCAGTTATTTGACTTGTTCATGATATATATATATATATATATATATGGTGCATTTTTTCTATTCATTTTGATGTACTTAATTTATATGTTGATATTGATGTGTATATTGTTAGGTCATGTTATATATGTTTGTTAAATGTGTTTGATAGATGTGTATGTTATAACAATGTTCATTAGAAGTGCATTTTTCATGTTGATCATGATTATGTACTTAATTAATTTATGTGTTGATGTTGACGTGTACATTTTTAGTTCATGTTAGATATGTTTGTTAAATGTGCTTGATAGATGTTTATGTTAAATGGTGTTTGTTAGATGTGTGTGATGATGATATTAGACAATGCTTGTGTTTTGTTAGATGTGATCACAATGATGATGCCCTATTAGATTATTAGATTTGTGTGCTAGCTAATTAATGATGTTTTTATGTGCTAGAGGTATATATAATTAATTAGATGATGTTAGCGAATTTAAATGTGTATTTTAGATGATGTTTATGTTTGTTAGATAGTTATCATCATGATGTTTATTTTTATTACATGATCTTTATTAAAGATTATATATTGGTGAACTTATATCAAAATTTTATATATGAAACATAAAGACTTAATTTAAATAAAAAATGCATATATATAAAATTTAAAAAATTAATTAAATAAATCATGCATGGTTTAAAATATTCACACCTCAAATGCTCAAGCAAGGAATTACATAATACAAATCTTAAAATTATTTCCCTAAGAGATATAAGGATCAAAGTCATATCACTAACAAAAAGTGCTTTATACAAATGCTTGAATGTGTCCAGGGGTAAGATGATTGTTAATAAATGGATAAATGTCACCTTTTATGCACATCAGAATTCTAAGTACACCATTGTTACTATGCTCTTTTTTAGGTCTTAATGCTTCTATAACATGTTGGTAAAGGGTCGAACATCTAACATATTGCGGCCTTTTTGAACATGATAATAATTCTTACGACTTTATCATGATAATAATTCTTAAAGTTTTATATAATTAAACATGCAGCGACATATAAATATGTTCAAATAACAATATAAAATTCAATTTGAATCATTCGTTCCATGCAATCACAAATAATTTGAAAGAAAAACACATTACACATCAAACTGACTGTTAACCAACCAAATTTTTTCAAAGATTTGTTATAATTAACTTAACATTTCCTCTATCACAAGATGAATAAAAAACAATATAATTAGCGAAATAAAGATAACAAAAAGATACAACAACAATATTAATGATGAAATAAAACATGTACATATCACTCCATGTTGTCATCACCCTCATTATCTTCCTCGCTTGGAATGATAACATTGTTGTTCTCAAAAATATTTTTTGATCTAGGGTTGTGTCTTAATATGAACCACCAATCCCTATCCAACACATCTAGGTAAAACAAAACTTGGTTGCAATGTTTTGGAAAAACATAAGGCTCCATAGATTCATCCCACATCTTTCTAGAGTTGATACATATCAACCCACTATTGCGATATTCTTTTACATTATTTTGATCAAAGGTGTCCCACCACTTGCACCTAAAAATAACACATTGGAAAGAAGAGAATTCCACTCGAATAATCTCTTGTATCTTTCCAACATAACCTAACGTCCCACGTATCAGGTTTTGATCGTGATGGCTAGCATGAATATATTGGTCGAACTTGACTTCCACTCTGCAGTCTTGTGTCATGCGTCCATCATCGACATCCTCTATGAGAAAATGATGTCCATATGCCCACATAGATGGGAACAAATGCACCTATAAAAAGGTGAAAACATCACATTGCCATGTGTCTAATAAGCCAACCAATAAAATATAAAAAATAGATGTTACAATTCAATGGTACATTATGAAGTTAAAATTGTACACAAAGAGATTATTACTGAGTTTCTGCACCTAATCCCTATGTTTAATGCATCCTCTTCAACACGTGGGTAATGACCAGATGCACCATATTTCTCTCTGACTTGGTCACCAACCCAACTGTTGGAGCATATCATTGGAATATTTTATTTTAATTATCAGGATAAGGCATGCTTCTACCATTCAACCATCTAAATTCCTTCATGTCACTGTCCCATTTCCTCCTCTTATGTTCATACAATGTGAATCACGGTTGTGTTACCTCCGAATTGAAAAGAATGAATTTACTGATGGCATCAATTTTTGAATTTTTTCATGTGTGTGTGTGTGTGTGTGTGTGTGTGTGTGTGTGTGTGAAATCAAACCAATAGTGTGTATTAGATCAAAATATACATTATGAAGTTCAGTTTGAATAGTTACCGTGTAGAAATTTGACAAACGATAAGTCACTTAGTCTTTATCAAGCGCCTTTTTCCATTCATTTGGAGAAGCTCCCCTTCTCTTTTTTCTTCATCCATTTCATTGTCCCAAATCACTGCACCTGGTGTGTTTTTGATCTGATTGATGTATTCACTGGAATAATAGAAAGACTCATATGATATTTACCCCTCTACCATAGACCCCTCTGGTTTTTCCCTTTTTCAAACAAATACTTTCAATTTCTTCATGTACCTCTCTAAGAAGAACATCCAAAGACAAGAGACCACTACGACTAATTCAACCTCATATACTAGGTGAATTATAAGATGAACTTGCAAGCCCATGAAACTCATCGGCATTTCCTTCTCAAACATACAAACAATCTCAAATATCTCTTGATGCCACCGTGGAATGATAGCCATATGAATCTCCTTTGATGTGATCCAACGTACAAATGCATATAATTTAGATATGGAACGTCATAGGTCCTGGGGGAAGTCATGGTTCACATACCCACACACGAGAAGAGGATAATGACACTAGAAAGTAAACACATAAAAAATTACTTGTGTTTTATCCCATGGCATGAATTTATAAAACAAATACTAAAATCATGTTTTTGACATACATTCTCTTAGAAGGTTCAAATGGTCATGTGATTTTAACCCTGACAAATGGTCTTCCACAATGAAGTTGTGTCGTAGTGAAGACCCATATAAAGAAGGCACCTTCACACCCAATATAACTTCATTTTCCAAATAAATATCATCTTTCTTCAATATCCATGAGACATCACCTTGATTGAAAGACCAAGAGAGACCAACCTCTCCTCTACTTGATTTTCTTCGCCAATGTTTCTTTTTACTTTTTGAAGAAATAAGATCTCTCCTAACAGCCAATTTGTCACTTCCTTTTGATGATATGTGCCACCATAAAGAAGATGAGACATTTTTAAATATATGCATGGGATATAGTAAGTGGGCATTTTTAAGATGCTCCTGATATGGGAGCTCATAAAAGACATATTTCCTTTCCATCCCAATGGGAAATTTCTCAACATAGGTGTTGAAGAATTTTGGTTCATCAAACATAGGATCCCCATTTGAATTGAACATTTCTGTAATCTCCTTCTCCTTCTCTCTCTCTCATATGCTCTAATACATTATGTTGGTGTCATTATTGTAGGCCTTTGGGTTCTCTCTGGTTTACCATTGAAATTGGATGTTTCTCTTATGTAAGGGTGTTGTTCTAGGAGGAATACCTTGGAGCAATCATACACTAGCTTTTGTAGGTGGTTGGACCACCTAGCCTTCAAATAAGGTCCACAACATTTACATCCATGATAGCCTTTTGTTACAAGACCTGCAAAATTATTAATGTATACAAAACATGTTAGTCGAAGATCAGAACAATCACAATGAATTAAATATGCCAAAAAATATTGTTACGTATATAAACAAATCAATAAACATGTAATTTACCAGAGCAAACTTCTAATCGTGGATAATCATATGTGGTGTAAGCACATATGCTACACAACTTAAAACTCCTCTTTGTTGCGATGGGTCTTGATACATCGTATACATGTATCCCTTCCCATAATTCCTTCAATTCATCTACCAATGGTTGTAGGTAGACATCCATATTCTTCACTTGTCTTCTACTAGGGACTATAAGAGCCAACNGATGGGTCTTGATACATCGTATACATGTATCCCTTCCCATAATTCCTTCAATTCATCTACCAATGGTTGTAGGTAGACATCCATATTCTTCACTTGTCTTCTACTAGGGACTATAAGAGCCAACATAAGATGTTCATTCTTCACGGACAACCATGGGGGGGTATTTTTATTGATCACTACTACAGGCCAAACATAATAGTTGGTGTTTTGGAGGGAATATGAGTTGACGCCATCTATGGCTATGCTGAGTCATAGACTTCATACTTAATCCTTGAATTTTTTAGGCCATGTATCCTCTATATGCTTCATGGCTATTAAATCTGTTGGGATTCACATAACTCCTGACTCGCTTCTATGCAAGGCATGTCATCCCTGCAACATAGATCATTTTTTGCAACGAATGAGCCTTTAAATCATTGGGATTATAGGCATGTGCATCAATATCTTATGAGGAGGACCATGTGATTTACCCTTTTTATTTGATTTATGATATCTTTCATGCCCACATTTCAGACATATCTCTTTGTCTGCATATTCTCCTCTATATAGAATACAATCATTTGGACATGCATGATATTATATGTACTCAACACCCAATATTTTCAACATCTGCTTTTCCTCTTCCCGGCTATTGGGAAAGACATATCACTCGGAAGAACCTTATTTTTTAATAACCTACAGTTAGTGGAAAATAGAAATGTACAATGTCATTTAAAGTTCATAAAATCGATCGTTTTTAATGTTGATTGTGTGATAATAATTTTCAAATTATAAGGGAATTAATGATGGTTAGTTACCTCAATATTGTTGAGAAACATGTGTTTGACATACCAAACTTTGCTTTCAATTTGTACAGTAACATTGTTGTCCCTAACTGGGTAGACTTTGACCGGCTAGGTCCAAAGAGAGAGGTGGTGGAAGTAGATTTCAGAATTTCGAATAAGGTATCGGTGATATGAGAATCATCCCCTTGCTCATTGTTCTGGAGTTCATCTAACAACATTGTATCCATGGAAGTTGTATCCTATAAATAATCATCCATACCAACCTCTATTTCATTGACTCCATTGCCAACTTGTGAAGAACTACTATTGGTGTAGTCATTCCTAACTGGTGAATCTGGATGTAGTGGGAATTGAATAGGTGGTTGATTCAACCATTCTTGGTATGCTTCCTCTCTGAGTTGTGCTCTTATTGCAACCTTCTCTCGATTTGACATTGTAGTGGGGTGCAATGAAAAATGATAGGTAGGTCACTCATCATCAAAATCCTAATTTCAAAAATATTGAACATTAGTACATCGATGATATTAGTAAGCACAATGCAATTGGTTTGTTCAAATCACATTATACCCAACATTAATTATTATCGTCGTTGACCCATGATTGTGGCTGGAAGATGGCATGTTAGTATTAAAAGTGTAAAGTGGTTGTCCATTTTCATCTACCACCTTCTTGCAGTATGTTTCTCCTGATAAGATCTTCTGACGTTTTTGAATTGGTGGAATATTATGTGCATCTGAACTCGATTATGAATTAGGATCCTAGAAATTTGGATACATTTTTATTCAGATTGACAAGGAT